>JAIPRL010010563.1:0-15224 GCA_025469235.1 Pemphigus obesinymphae
TGAGGTTGCGTCAGGTCGACAGCCGGCATAAAACTTGTCAAAAAGTATGAGAAGTATTAAAAAGAATATAGGCGAGTTTTGGCCGACCCCAAATAGTTGGGAGAGAAGGCGAAGGAGAAGAAGAAGAAGACATTGCAGCTATTTCTAGCTCATCATCTGGAGTGCCAAATATTGTACATATTATATTTAGAGACTATTATTTCAACCGATTATACGTGAATGATCGATATTAATCAAATAGAAATTCGAAAAGGTGTTTTTTGTTATACTGCAAAAATTATATAAGTTATACCTATCTAAAAAGAAAAAATATATATATCAGGAAAAATAGAAACAGGACTCGTGCCGGAATGAAAAATGAAAGGCACATACATTTGTCTTTTTATCCCCAAACACACTATTTATAAAAATCCTTATAAAAAAAAATACAAAACCAATTTGTCGTAACATCTCCGCCCCTCCGACTCGATGAAATAATGTTTTGACAGTTTACCTACATGGTGACCCTATATAATAATACACTTTGGACCGTTCTAATAACCTCAACCATAACCCATAGTGAGTCACTCCTCCCACCTTCCGATTATAATCAAAAAGCTTTTCAATATTCGTATAACTAAACACTATATTATATAGATATATTATTATAATTAATTTATTAATGTGCTTTGACACATTGGACATATAAATACACTTTTTTCGTATACTATATATATTGTTGACCATAATTATTTCAATTCATATATATAATGTAGTAAAATTCAAAAAAATAGTAAAGTGAATAAAATTGGTTTTTTTATACTTTAATTATATACTTTGTGAATGTTTTGTAAACAAAATGAACACCATAGAAATAATTTATGTAACTATTATTGTGGTATATTGCTGCCCATGCTTTTATAACTTTTTTTTTTTTTTTGTGAAGTTAATGATAATTATATGCGTATAAAATCTCAAGAAATTTTTTATAAACTTGAAAACGTTTTGAGTTTAATGGAATTCATACCATGTTTAGGTGCTAACAGCAAAACTTTGAGAATAAATGCATATCGATAACAGGAATTAAAAACTTACTTTGGTATTTGTGAGAAAAAATTCAATATCTTCGGTAACTATCTATCAGAATTTTTTTATAAATTACAATTATTATTTCCCTGCTAGATTTATTGACCTCAAAAAGCCATATTTAGTAAATTTCACGTCATTTTTTCAATTTCTTGGTATTTTCTATGGTCAACTTGTGGACATAATATGAAAAATTTCCATCTCTTACTTTTTTGAAGTTGTTTCGAAGTGTATTTTTAAGGTTTGACTGGACTAACAACTTTTTTCAATTCTTCTATACTGAAATAGAATTTATAATAAATTTTTGTTAAAACTCAATAAGTAATATAAATTATTATTGTAAACATCTATAATTCGTTATTTATAATAAAACAAAAAACTTTGTAAAACGTGTCAAAATACCTCCACGGTTTCTCATATCTGTTTTATAAGCTCAGATAACAATTAGAACATGATACAGTTATTGTAAAAACATGTTTTTAACTTGGTTTAAATAATATTTGAAATGAATTAAAAATATTTTATATATAAATTTTACACATATAATCAAGAGGACGCTATACCAACCATTTTTAAGGGGTTCTGTATAGGCATTTTTTAAAATTTATTTTGAATTATGACAATTAAACAATTAAAAATGTTGGAATACATTTTAAAAATTTAATACAGCCAAGTGTGAAGTTATGACTTTTTCTAATCATTCCGATTATAAAATTTATGGGCTACCTACCTGTCACACGTGCTGGGACTTCAGTTCGTGATCTTGGCTTTCGTTTATTGAGAAACCTAAGTCTTCGTTTACACATTATAGAACATTGTTGCAAGACGCTTAAATTTCCATGCTTTATTCAAAGGATTGCACATGAAAACTATCCGACTCATTGAAAACCCTTTGCTGTGCCCTCATCAGACCAGTACTGGAATATGGATCTGTTATTTGGGACCCTCACACTTCTGTTGAATGAATGATGATTGAACGTGTGCAGAGAAAATTCCTGAAGTTCGCTTACTATTCTCTCAATGTCCCTTGCCCTCCCCATGACCAGGCGCCTATTATCCATGTGTTAAACCTACCCAGCCTTGCCGATCCTAGGCGTATGATTAACAACAGATTTCTCTTGGGCATTATTTCTGGTTCTATAGACTCTCCCTCATTACTAGCTGGCATTAATTTTAGAGTTCCGGCCGCCTGGACAAGAAATATTGCTCCTTTTCGTATTCCACATTCGTCCTCTAACTTCTTCCTAAACTCACCCCTTAATCGTCTTATGCGTCGCGCCAACGAGGACCCATCATTTGTTTTTTAATACCTACCACTATTTCAGTCTCGGTTAAATCTTTTTGTTTCCGTAATTATAATTGTAAACTTATCAATGTTAAATTTTATAAGATATATGTAGACATTGAATGATGTATGAATATTAAATGTACTATTATGTGGATCTGGGCTTTTTCCCGTAAAATATTCTAAATAAATAAATGTAATCTAAAAACAGTTTCATACAATATATCTGTACCACTTTTTATTGTTGTGCAATCACGATATTTGTTCAAAAACTACTTGTAACTTCTGATCTCGATTTGATCAAAAATTATCATGAGAAATAATTTACACTAAATTAAAGACGAGAATTTTCACTAAGATAGAACATAGAATGATTTTGATAAGTACATTTTAAACATCTAAAATGTGTGACTGAAATATTATATAAAAATATATTCCATAAACTTGAAAATTATTCTGGTTACGGTATTCCGAATACTCTATTTGGAATACTACCCAAGTCTAAGAAGTGTATAACAATTAGAGAAGAGATACGAGTAATGCCGCCCAGCGGCTAATATCGCCTACCTTGATAACTCGGTCACTGATACATATTTATACTATACAATGATATTGGCTCAATCTATAATCTCCTAGGAGATTATATACATCAACAAAAATTGTTTAAAGTTATTATTACGGTTTTTACAGTGACAGTTTTTTTTGTGTGTGTGTGTGTGTGTGTGTGTGTGGTTCTTGTAATTTTTTGGAGTTAGAATTTAAGCTGTAAGTATGTCTATTATAATTCAATTCCATAATTATTGTATTATAATATAGTGAAATACACTATCTTTAAGGCTTAATTATTATAAAAATACTTATTAATATTACTTACCGAATTATACCAAATTTTATGACAATTTTTATAATCGGGTAATACCGCCCACGTGGGTGGTATTATCTGACTCAAAAAAACTGAGTAAGTTAATGAAAAAGTTTTGAAATTTTCAATAAATAATATGTTTATTTTTAGTTAATAATGGATAAAAAAGGTCAATGAAATGCACAAATCATAACAAAAGCAATAAATACCTAGTGTAGAATACGGAGAAGATATAAGAGAAAAATGTCAGACTTTATAATAAATTTTCATAAAATTAAAAACAAAATTGTTATAATTATAATGAATTATGTATTAATTTTTTTTTTATTATTAGAAATAGTATTATATAATTGTGAAAACTTAAATAAATACATTTTATTAAGCTAGGTATATCATTGATTTTTTTTTTTTTAATAGGAAATCAATAATAAATTATAAAACTTACTTCAACTTAAGATTGTTCTTTTATTTTTACTATTATATGAACCGTTTAAGTAAATTTGTATCTTATTTTCATAAGAAAATATCAATTGATACTTATATCAATTTAAAAAAAAAGTTTCTATGCATAATTGAATGTTTAAGAAATTATACAAAAAAAAAAAAATGGGTGGTATTACACTCATGGTGGATGGTATTATCCTCACATGAGTTTCCCAATATAAACTTTTCGAAAATCGAGTGTAAATTAATTTAATGTAACTATAATTATCAACTGTTGGTAAAAATTTAAGTAATTAATTTAAAATACTATTCGTATTCCTCGTGCAATTATTAAAGATTTTATAACCAATTTTCCTTAGGTGGACGATATGACCCTATCTTTAATGTTTAATACAAATTAGTAATTGCACAATAGTCTTGAGTCAATAAAATTACAACTACCTTTAATTAACTTAACTTCAGTGGTTGATCAAACCAAAAATCAATAAAACAACACTCACTTAGGGAATATAATAACTATTATTTAGTTCTACTAAGTGGCCTAGAAAGGGTACGGCGAAATGTGCCTATGTCAGGAGTGAAAAATTGTACTTCATCTAACTTGCTTTTTCTTGATTTTTTAGGAAAATAATAATTATTCTTTTTTTTTTTTTTGCTAATTTTTCGTTTTTGGAAACAATTTATCAATTTTTCACCAAGAGCGCTAATGGACATTGCTACACGCCAGGTTCTACTCATACGAGTACATGGAAATGTGATTGATAAAATACAATACAATATTATATAAAACCAAACAATCATGCACGTGGGTTGACGCCAACAGTCATAAACGAACAATTCACTAACAAATCCTGACACAGCCGGCAAAAAAACAATTTGAATGAGACAACATTGAACCACAAATCAACTACATGTAACATAAATTACCACCCTAAAGTTTTTAAAATTACATTTTCATTCAAATACAATGTACATTAATTGGCACCAACGATTATTGCCAGAGAGTTGATAATTTATAAATTCACAAATAACAACGCGGAATTTTGATAACAGTGGCTGAAAAAGTGTGAAACAAGAACCGAACATAAATAGCTGTACCGGTAAACGGACTGAACACTAAAAAAACTAAACCTTTTTTATGCAATACAACGGAAATACACTCACACACACATCAAACAAAAATATTAATTGTTTTCCAGCACCGACAATTTAAACACAAAACTCATAAAACCTAATGAAATTCGACACTGGAACCTACAAGTTTAGAAAATAATGGCTGGCTTTAAATCAAATGATAGCAAATAATAAAAAAAAAAACGAAGTCACGAAATAATACAAAAGCATCACATGTCGGGTGTTTAGGTACTTAACATGATGTTATATTCGATTACCGTCTATGCAATCAGGTATCGTGCATGATCAAACGATCGGTTTAGGTTTACAATTAATGATCCCCGCTACCTGTTTGCCCATCACCAAAAATATTACAGTGTCCAAGCGTTACCTTTTTTTTATTCCAATCGGACAATTTGCCACAAAATTGTTGTTCTTTCATTGAACATATTATGATTTCAAATAACATAAAATATCAATCCTCATACATTCAAGGTCCCCGAGTCGTGATCGTCGAGAACAAATTATTTTAAAACAATGACGTTCTCCTGATGTAATGGACGCCGCAACACGACGAATGACCGACTAACAAAGACACAACGATAGCGATGTTATCAGACAGTTCTCACCGCAATGGCGCGTACACCCTAGAGAGCCGAACCTCTTGCGATAGGTTCGCGAAATATTCATCATTGTGGTGTAAACACTTAAGAACCACTCGCGAACTATGGGAAAATGGTGAACCAAAGTCTAACAGCAGAATGTAGCGTTTGTATCTTTCGAGATATCATCCGACCAGGACTATCAATTGTTTGTGATGAGTGGTTCGGTTATGATAATACCTTGCTTAGAAGAATAAAGTGTAGTAAAGAGAAAACAACGACGATAGTGAATGACTGAATTATACAAAAAAAAAAAAAACGTGTAGTTTTTCTTGGATTTAGTCACAACGAATAAACGGCCAGTACAAAAATTTCAAGCGAATGACTCCTACTGATTTTGAGAATCTACTACAGAAAATTTGGCCTCAAACTTCCAATCAAGAAACAAATTATTGCTCTCCTATCTCGGCACAAAACAGGTAGGCTCTACTTGATTTTCATAAAATTAATAATCGTATTATAATATAAGGTTTGACTCACTAATTTATACGTGCCTCAACGTTACATTACACTCGAATATTCAGAAGCAAAAACTATGCTATCAAAACATAAATAGCTCTGTAAATATACTAAATAATTTATAAACAAGAGATGTTTTAAATAGATCAATAGTTTTATTTTCCTAGTAGTTTTTATATGTAAAGAAAAACTGGAATATTTTGTATCGACTATCACAAAAATTAATTAAATCAAGTTTAGACGAAAAATCTACAAATACAGGTAATAAATATTCAAAATTTTAAACTTTTACCTGGAATGTGATTCGTATTTTACATAACATTCCTCTTCTTTTTTTTTTTTTTTTGATTTCATTCAGTCTAATGTCGACTTTGTCAAATGTTGACATTTATAATTTATACTTAGTTGCATAATCAAAAGATTCGACATAAAATTATATATAAACCCTCCAAAACTACGTCTTTGTTCAGATGTATTTAAAGAAATTAAAATTTAAAACACCAACATCCTTATGTATTCAAATTCAGCTTCTAAAAATTACCACAATACTAAGTAAAATGTATTCAACGAATTCATTTAATAACAATTCTACTACTATATTAAAGTGAAAAATGTTAATTTTACAACACAATATTTAACATTCACAACCATAGTAATAAGTCAGTTAAACATGAAATAATTAATAAATTAAAAATGTACGAATACATAATTTTATAAAATATATTATTCTTTATTATATATGATTTTCAAATATTATAGCCTATGGGACATTGTTTCATATAAAATAAGGGAGATATTGTTCCATAATTATTGAA
Source organism: Pemphigus obesinymphae (assembly GCA_025469235.1). NCBI lineage: Eukaryota > Metazoa > Arthropoda > Insecta > Hemiptera > Aphididae > Pemphigus > Pemphigus obesinymphae. The sequence goes on from JAIPRL010010563.1 coordinate 6,706, forward strand.
CACTGTATATATTATATTGTTTTAACTATATTTTAAATAAAATTTAAAAATTATCTGTGATAATATTTTCAAATTTAAAAATATTGTAAAGTCTATAGATGTATATATTATTGCTACCCATAGTATTAACCTTGAATCCTATATAGAATATCTGGAAATATTATTTTTGTTTAACGTTGTAATAGACTATGTTGACTTAAGAAATTATGATACACAAATTAATTCGAAAAACCAGTAAAATACGAGTAATTGGGTTGGTTGGATAAACATCTGATGAAAATTAAATTCCTTTCGACATTTTATTTTGTCGCTCTAAACACGGGTTATCCATATAATAATATTATATAGTAAATAAAACGATTTAATAGGCTGGTCGATTATTATTTTATTAACTAAACCGTTTAATTTTCTCTGGGTTAAATAACATCATATAAAAATGTATTCTGTAAATATATAAATAAATATAATTAGGTATATAATATATTTTTATTCAAATACCTAATATATTAGTTAATTATATTTTTCTTTTATAAGAGTTCCAAATCATCTTTATCAATTTTTCAGGAGAACGATTGTTTATTTTTTGTTCACTAAAATTGCATATATATTCATATATATTAAGAGTGCCATTTGGAAGTGAGGTAATGAAACATCGATCTGCTGCGATACGACGAGAAGAAAGAGTGGGGATATTAAGAGACTTGCGAATAAGAGAGTAGTCGTGTTGAGGGTGTTTTATTTTTAAGAATATACGAAATATACAAGAGAAACTTATTTTGTACACGCTCAATTCTCAATTTATTTTTAGTAAAATATGGATACCAAACTATTTCACCATACTCAAGTAGAGATCTAATTAAAGCGAAATAAAGAAAACGAAGAAACGAAGCTAAAAAAAAAAAATTTTAGTGTTGAGTTTAACAAAGTCCAAGATCTTAAGAGCTTTACAAGTAGTAGCATTAATGTGGTGCTCAAAGCTCAATGACGGAGAATAAAAATCCTAAAATCTTTAAAACGAACTACAGGCTGATGAGTGCCATTTAAGTAGTATAGATGATAGATGGGAGTACGAATTTTAGATGAAATGTCAGGTCAAGATGATTAGAACACGAATAGACGATGTCCATTGTCCAACTCAGACTATAGGATTTGGCAGCTATCAAGAGAATCAATTTTCAAAAATAATTTTATGTCATCAGCAAATAGAAGGAGTTTTGTCTCAGTAACCTATTTGCTTATAGAGTTCATAAATAAGATTAAAAAATAGGACTCAAATGCCCTTTTTGAGGAACGCCTGAAGGAGTATCTTACAAGACAGATGTTAATTTAAGAAAACATAACACTATTAATAATGGTAGATTTCCCAGGCTTAAAGCCATACTGTTCATCAATAATTATGTTATTTAAACTTCTTCTGACACAAGAAAATAGTAGAGATTCAAGCAGTTTGGCTAAATGAGTTATAATAGAAATAGGTCTATAATTTCAATATTAGATGGATCACCAGATTTGAGAACAGAGGTTACTGAGCAGATATTACAAACGTACGGGAAAATACCATCATAAAGGGATCGCTGAAAGAGTAAAAGATTGAGATACGTGATTGAATGAAGGAAGTTGTAAAAAATATGAGTAGATATACCATCAGGGCCATTTGATGCTGTATTTTTTAAAGAATTAAGGGCAAAAACACATCATTCTTAGTAAAACGTTTGTTGGATTGTAGGTCAAAAGAAATTATACTACAAGGAAAATCCATAGGAGACGTACAAATTAACGGTTTGTTAAAGACAGAAGAGAAATACGAAGAAAACAAATTAGCTGATTCAGAAGAGGAAAAAGTGGAAATCTTATTATGATGAACAGATGAAGGGACCAGTGGATTCTGATTTAAATCCCTAATATACTTCCAAAAATTAGCAGGACATAAAAACAATGCGCTCTAAGTGTTTATAATTTAAATTTGATAATCGCTTTTAGAGCAACGTTTACACCTAGCCCTGAGCTTAGAAAATACGATATGGTTTGAGGAATAGTTCGAGCGTTTAAAACCAGAATAGAGACGTTTATTTTATTTATTTATTTTTTAATACAATTTTTTAGGTCAGAAGAAACCTATCGAGGAAATTTAGGATGTAGAACGTCATTCAATCATTAAATACAGTAGCCACATCATTAATAAAATATAATGTAAAAATATTACCACAATCAAAAGAGTTTAAAAATTGAAAAACTAAATTATACTTAGAAGATTTGAAATCACGGAATGAATGCGTATAGCTATATTGGATTATAGACTGGATTGAATACTTAATGTGGAAAGGGGGGGGCGATAAGAATCAGGACTAACAAGAGATGAAGCAGCCTTGCTTACGCGCGGTATATTGGAATTTAAAAATACAATATCAAGAATACTACCATGGCCGTTACGTAAACCATTGAACTGAGAGAAGTTAAGATAGGAAAAGGAATCTACAAGATAGATAGAGGGGGATGTTAGCGACATAGAGACAATTAGACCTAAGCAGTCATTAGACCAATTGATATGAGGGATACTAAGATTACCACATAGTAAAACAGAACACGGATTAAAGGATTGCTCAATGGAAAAAGTGTATAATTGAATAACAGGAAAAGTAGTACTGGATGACAAATAGTACCATAAGTATTAATTAAAACTATTTTTTTTTAACGCAAAAAAATATATATAAAAAACAGTGTTATCTATTAATGACCATAATTAATCAAAACAAGTTCTCATGAAGATTTAAAACGTTTTATTCTAGCCAACTTTATAAATATAAACCATATTAAAATGTTTGTAAGAATAAAAAAAATGCTCAAATATTTAACTGACTTATTTAATTTCTTGTAATTTTTAGCTCATGAAAGGTATTTTTTGTTATTTTTTAAATCATCAATAATCTAAGGTACCAGTAATATATTTATACCATCTTATTGTGGATCTAATTTCGATTATACATATATAATACAAATACCCTAAAATTTAACATATTTTATTTTATATAATTAAATATGTACTGTTTATATAATATTGATATTTAAAAAAAAAAAGTTTCTAACTATTATATATATACTTACTTTTTAAAAATATATGGCATATAGAGAGTAAATATGTCAATCACTATAAAATTGTATAATTTCATAAAATATTTATGAATTTAAGAATAATTTAATTAAGTTATGACAACACACGTAGATTTTAGGAGGTTTTGAAAAGAAAATTGTAATGCAATTTTAAGAAAAATAAAAATCTAATTATTTAAAAATAGGTCTGCGTCAGTATCACTTTTTATTGTTATGTAGGTAATTAAAATATTTGTTAACAAAACTGTTTAACAAAGAAAAATGTGTTATAGAGCTGTCATTATAATCCAATACACAATATTTTAAACAAAATTAGCCGTTTTCCACTGTCATCTTTTTATCGATATTACAAATATAACTTATAAGTAACTGATTTTGTACCATTTGTAAAAATTCCTCTAAAAAATAGTTTTTAAAAAATTAATAATTTTTTTTAGATTTCATATTTTTTTAGTAGATAACGGTAAATCAGATAATTTGGTCTACTATATTTGTTTTTCATAATTTGATTTCTAAATTACAACTATAGCTAGAGAACAATTTTTTCTCGCAAAATAGTTTTTACAATAAAATTACGCAAATATTGCGTCCTCTTTATTATTAAACGCTTTTTATCCAATTACAATTCTTGAAATTCGTTTATTTAGCTGAAACTACACCTACTTTTAGAGATATTTTGGGAATATTTAGACCATTTAAACATTGTATCTATCTATAATAGCTAATACATATCCCCTTGTATTTTATCTAATATAATTCAAACTCGTGGGTACCAAATTATGGCAATTTTTATACACTATAAAAACATGTATTTTTCTTTGGAAAAACTTAATAGCACAATAACATAAATAGCTGGTCATGAAAATTATTGATATTTTCACGATAGGAATATTTCGAATCTCGGTCGTTAGCAATAAATCAAATTGGATTACAGAGGGGGCGAATGTGTTGTTAGAACAACGGCGAAGTGACCCTAAAATGAGCGTAGGTAGAAGATGTGATAAATAAATTATAAGTTTCAAGTATAAAATAGTTTCTTATAAACAAGTAATATTAATAATTAATTTCATAAATGTTCGAAGAAATTGATGACTTCTGCATTATTATTTCAAATATGGCTTAGATACTGATATTTATTATATTATAATAAATTGTGTTTACTAATAAATCACTAATAATGTGTCAAGATATTTTACATATATACTCATATTACATACTTGATACCTAATTCTTTGTAAGTCTAGAGTTTTTTTTTTTTTTTTATAAATCATCAATATTCGAGCCGTGTTAAAATAACGAAAAATGTACATAATATAAGACATTTCGACATTCACCGAGTGTTTTTAAAACGATTAATTTGTAATATTTTCTGTGTGTACAATGTAATAATACGTAGAACTTTTAATTTTCTGGATTTTATCTCGATTTTAGCACTCAAAATGTATGTACGTCTTAAAATCTCTAGTAAAATCGTATGAAAAGGAAATCTTTTTCGAATCCCAATCATACGCAGCTACGCCAGCGGATATAATGAATGGATATTCCCAGATAGTAAAAAGATATAACAAAACGTAAAATAATATGCAATTTGTGTTTTAGAAAATATTCGATTTGAAATTGAAGACTTGAAAATCGTCGAATATGTAACGTTTAAATACCGTATAGGTATTTCACGTGTTTTATAACGTTTCTTGAAATAAGGCGTTTTAAATATTTCTAGTACACTGTATTTAAATCTAAAACATTTTTTAAGCCCTTAGTTTCTCGGTTTAAAAATTAATTAAAATGAAAATGTTTTTAAGAACTTTCTTTTTTGAAAAAAAAAAAAAAAAAAAAGGTGGAGACCAAACAATATTCATGAAATTTCGGGAGGAGTCTTTGAACACCCAGAACACACCATCTTTACCCAAGTCCAAGGACCCCGAAGGTAAGAGCCGCCATATAACACGCATTATTTCCGGCGGCGTTTATCTGCGCTCGACGTAGCATTATAGTTTTTCATGTGCGATAACGAAACCGTATATGAGACTCGTCGATGTGGAAAACGCCATTAAACACAGGACAAATAATTAAAAAATAATCTTTAAATTGGAAATATCGTAGCCAAACGCTAAGTTCGGACAAAGGAAAGAACGTAAATTATAAATAGAAACACTCGTATAGTCGTATATTATATAAGACGCGTGTGTGAAAAAAGAGAGAGAGAATGAGTGGAGTGTGTCACAATGGTATAATATAATATAAATAGAATGTGAGATGCGAACTCGGACGGAAAACAACGAAATAAGGTAGTCTAAAAAAACAACAAGGATTTTTTTTTTTTTTATCAAATTATAACGTAAAAATATAATTTTACAAATATTAAAATTTTACAAATATTTTACATAATTCCTGTACGGAATTTAACTGGGAAGCAAAGATGGATAAATTACCTAATGCATATGACAATTCGAATTAATTAAGTTAAAGAAAGCCTTCAGTCAATAACGTCAATACTTTGGCAATGTTTATATGTATATATAATTAAGGTAATATTTTTCGTGGAAAAATCGAAATTTTAATTTAAAATCTTGAATTATTAAAATGCAGCGTAACCCATATGAGTACATTTTACTTTTAGAAAATATTGAGTATGAAATTAATAATTTAAATTTTGATTACAATTTTATGTAGGTAAATAAGACACGCGATAATCTCGTTCATTCCAAATGTATAAACTGGAAAGTCAGCTAAATCAACTCTAAAAAAACCCCGATCAATGCGGGTGGAAACAATGCGTTCGTCTATAGGACCACGATGGTGGATGTATATAATTTTAAAGCAATGGTAAAGCATTTATTTCGATAAAAGGATTCAGATCGAAGGCAGCTGGTGTAGTATTTCCATTATTCTTGGTAGTTTTTCTTTACTATCGGTTATATATATAATCAATATCTTTACGCATAAAAAAAAAAAAAATGTTTCCAACTACGAATTCCGACTAAAATTAATTTCCTATAAAAAATGTTTTTACTTCTACTACTTTTATCTAAAAAGTGTACACTATATACATAAAAAAGGACAAATACAATTCCAAATTTGTATAGAAATCACTGAAGTTGGGAAACGAGTTTTGATAATTTAACCGCGTTAGTATTATAATTTTATAGTAAGTAATTAGTGTAAATTTAAGTTTCTGGTATTATTATTTTCCCATTTTTAATAATTTTTTGTATTTTTTATACTCATAAGCATACTACTAAGAAATTTAAAATGTTTACTATACATCTACGACCTACCTGAAAAAGTGTATATTGGTATCTGATATGTACATAAAAAGCATGTCATTGTGAAACTAATACAAACCTCCTCGCTACGCTCAAAATTTAAGTTAATACAATGAATATTGAAACGATAGCTATGGTAACATAATTAACAATACAGATAACGAAAACAAATTAACGTTAAAAATATTCAGTCAATAAAGCGAAATTTATAATAAATATTCGCACTATAAAATTAAAACTAGTTTTTACGATTTTTAAAAAAAAAAAAAAAAATTATGAAAATTGGTTAAGTAAAATATTTAACTAAATTTGACCAGTTTTTTGTAAAAAAATTTCCATCTAATTGCAAAAGTTATTATATATTACACAGGATAAAAACCAAAAATTTCACGATAAACTTGATAAGTCTTCAAAAATCAAATTCATTGAAAAGGAGGGAGGCAAATGTGCAACAATTTCCAACAAGTCTACGTATACATGGTTTTATTCCTAATGTCTTAATTGACTTTTATTGCAGGTTGTGTATTTCGCATTGCAATATTTAAAATTTAAAACCAAATAAGTTTAAAAAAATGTGCCTACAAGTTTTCAAAAGTATCCAATAATGTCCAACAAGTATATTTACATATTTATGAATGATTTATCTAGATTTTAATTAAATTGTAATATTATAATTCATGAAATTGAATAAAATTCAAAGTGACAGAAAGAGTAAAAAAAAAAAAAAAAAAAAGAGTTCCAGCAATTAATTGTCGGTAAACTGTCCAACAACTTCCCGAGAAATCGTTAGTATATTGTTAATGAGTTTTGAAAAATTTAGCTAACAATATAACGGTAATTTCACGTAACCGTCAAATATATAGCCCACATATTATTTTTTAATATATAGATATAAAAAAATTAATATTTTTTTTTTAAAAAATCGATAATTTAGAGAACTTATACTATTTTGGTTTTAAACTCACAACAACATAAATTATAATATACAGGTAGGTATGTGCTTAATATAAAAAGTACAAAAAAAAACAAATCAATACATCCACGCAGTGTATAGATTATTATCGGTATGTCATAATATGTTTCGAGTTATTCATACGTTTTCGAAATTTTTTCTTGGTGCTCGTGTTCTCTATAAGTGTGCAATGTAGTATATTATTATCAATGGGTATAATCAGTTTCCTTCCGAATCGATAACGAAAAGAACATTAGTAGCGTTTCCGAAAAATTTCTCCGTATATATACGTATTGATAGTCGAATGGTATTTTGCATGTTAACACGTGCAGTCACAGATTTTAGTCTCAAAAATATATTCTAATCAAATAGAAAATGCACGAAAATAGATGAAAATAATAAAAAATCGACTCCAAAAATCCAATATTACATTACATGAAAAAATGTCAATTATTTAAATCAACTTTAATGGACCATCCATATATACACTTTTATGGATAATTTTTACAATATTTGCAGTATTATATTAAATTTATGATTGATAAAATATATAACGCCGTCGGTTTTATGTATATCCGATTAATCAAAACAAGTATATCTACCTGTACATCATACTGTTTTTTCACTGATTTCGGGGTTTAACCGCGACAAAAGTTTATTGAAAAATAAAGATACGAGTTTTAAGGAGTTATGTATAGGCAATATTTGAAATCCGTTTGTGGTTGTATTGTCGTTATATGTGATACGTGAACTATCGTTAGCATGTTTATCATACGGGTTAACACGGTGTTGCCGCGTGCATCTACAAGTGCACGTATAAATCATCGTGATTATATCATAGAGTAGGTACCTAACAAATATAATTTTCATTTTACTTTCAATGATTTACATTTAAAAGCCTGACAAAATTAAGAGGATGCTATACCCGCATTTTCTGTCTCCGTCCATCTAATTGGCAATATAGCAAAATTGTACAACGCAAAATTGAAATTATGGAATTTTGGTTAGATTTAGAGCTTTTTACACCAATTATGAAATTTAACGAGAAGAATAATTTTGAGTGAACCTCATGGGCTTTTTGTAAAATATTGTCAGAGAAAAAAGTTACGGCATTTTTAGTTTTTGATATTTTTAAATAGCTTTAACTTTTTCGTCAGACGATATTTTACAAAATGCCCATGAGGTTCACTCGA
>JAIPRL010010564.1:0-15221 GCA_025469235.1 Pemphigus obesinymphae
TTATTGAATAATCGTAAGTAGTAATTGTATACGTACAATAAGTTTGATTATATTTCATAATACACATTATCAAGTAGACTAAATTGGAGATTGAAATGTAATGTTTATTTAGTATGATATAGCTTTTTTAATGTACGCATTTACTCTAAACGGATCTTATGATATAAACCCCTATTGTTTGTACGTTAAACGTATCAGGCTATGATATTACAAAAATAACTTTGGAGGTATCTTAAGTTAGCCAAGTGGCATTTGGTTCCACTAGGTACAAATGTATTAATGTTCAAGATTAACTAGCTGAAAGGGTTCAAACTAATGTTGTTAGGTTTCTCTTGATGAAAATTTAAAAAATATAATTTTCTTTCTATTCTATATTTATATATATATCAAAATTTGTTAGCTAAAAGGCCATTTTTTTTTTTTTTTAGAATTATTGTTGGTGTGCACTTTTATATAGTCGTCGAAATCTCGGGATATCGTTGATTGATAATTGAGAGCAGATGATTGTATAGTATTATACTATAATCATAGCCCCATGTTATTATTATTTTCTTTATTACATCCTGGATGAATGGTGTTGGCAACACTTTGCTAAAGAGATACATTATAGATCAGCGATGTCAGAGTAATTATTAGGTAATCATTATATTCAGTATCTATGTTGCAAATAAATATAAATATTTTATTAAAGCTTTTTGAAATAATGATTTATAAAGTTATATAACATTTAGTTGAAATTTGTTTGAAATTTATGCATGTTTTTTTTTATAGTATCGGTTACAAATTATTAACAACGCTTATACATTTCCTTGCTAATCATATACATAATACAACACGTCCTAGTTTCTAGGAAGTTGATTGTTTCAATGCTAATACATCTAATAGGATTCGTTTCTTTCCATAAACAATTTTTTGCAAAGTTTCGTCAACTAAATATATTTTAGAAAAAATCTATATAAATACTTAGTAATATTTATTATAAGTCTATGCAATCCGTATCATTATCTGACTTTGGAGAATTTATTTCAGAACAATAATATAAAATTAAATCAAAGAATATATCATAATACTTCATAATAATTACAGTTATAAAAATTAATGTTGTAAAAATAATGTATTTCAAAATGGATTTAAATTAAACTTTTTAAAATTGTCAATCATTTGCATAAAGCATAACCAATAATGTTGAGTAAAAATAAATATATATTTTAAAAACAATATGTTCAAAAGTGTTCAAAAATAGATCTTAAATAACAAGTTTCGACCGTATGTCATCACTAAATATTTTCTATATTATTTATATCTATATATATATATATATATATGTGTGTATAGTATATATATAGTATATAGTCATTTATTAGATTATATATTTATTTTTATAAAGCTATTGTAATATAATTATATAATATTGAATTTATTAATTTTTCAATTTTAAAAATATTCATTAATTATGGTTTCTAAATTGATACAGTAAAAAAAAAATTGAAAAAGTTATTGAATAATCGTAAGTAGTAATTGTATACGTACAATAAGTTTGATTATATTTCATAATACACATTATCAAGTAGACTAAATTGGAGATTGAAATGTAATGTTTATTTAGTATGATATAGCTTTTGTAATGTAGGCATCCACTATGAACGGATCTTATGATATTTAATTTCTATTATTTTGACGTTTAATATATCAGGCTGTGATATTACAAAAATAACTCTCGAGGTATCATGAGTTAGCCATATCGTATTTGGATAAACTAGGTACAAATGTATAAATGTAGAAGATTACCTAACCAAACGGGTTCAAACTAATGTTGTTGGGTTTCTCTTGATGAAAATTTAAAAAATATAATTTTCTACTCTATATTTATATAAATATCAAAATTCGTTATCTAAAAGGCCATTTTTTTTTTTTATTATTATTGTTGGTGTACACTTATTTATAGTCGTCGAAATCTCGGGATATTGTTGATTGATAATTGAGAGCAGATGATTGTATAGTATTATACTATAATAATAGACCCATGTTATTATTATTTTCTTTAATACCTCCTGGATGAATGGTGTTGGCAACACTTTGCTAAAGAGATACATTATAGATCAGCGATGTCTAAGTAATTATTAGGTAATCAATATATTCAGTATGTATGTTGCAAGTAAATATATATATTTTATTAAAATTTTTGAGATAATGATTTATAAATTTATATAACATTTAGTTGAAATTTGTTTGAAATTTATGCCTGTTGTTTTTTTATAGTATCGGTTGCAAATTATTAAAAACGCTTTATACATTTCCATGCTAATCATATACATAATTTAACATTCCTTATGTCCTAGAATGTCAGATTTTTCAATGTTAATACATCTAATACGATTCGCTTTTTTCCATATATAATTGTTAGCAAAGTTCCGTCAACTAAATTTCTTTTTTAGAAAAATCTAAATAAATACCTAGTAATATTTATTATAAATCTATACAAATGGGATCTAAATGTAACTAGGGAAAAGTCATATCAAAATTATAGTATAAAATAAAATCAATGAATTTTTCACAACGCGTAAATTCTATAAATGACAGATCTAATCTAAAAACTCATATTGTAAAAATAATGTATCCCATACTAAATAAAAATGAATATATGCTACGAGTAAATAAAAATAGAATATCCATAACAATTTTTGACTTATCTGTATGCCATCATCAAATATTTTCTATAATATAAATATATATATATATATATATATATATGTATACAGTATATATAAATTATTATTTATTATATTTTATATTTATTTCTATAAGAATATTGTATCATATTTGTATAATATTGAATTTAATAATTTTTCAATTTTAAATATATCCAATAATTATGGTTTCTCAATTGATAAATCAATAGCAAAAGTTTATGAAAAAATCCTGAAATTATGTAAGTAGTAGTGGTATAAGTTTGCTTATATTTTAAAAGACACATATCAAATAGACTAAAATAGAGCTTGAAATATGATGTTTAATTTGTATGATATAGCTTTTGTAATGTAGGCATTCACTATGAACGGATCTTTTTTTTTTTAACACCTATTATTTTGACTTTAAGGTATCAGACTTAGGTACCATAAGAATTACTCTCAAGGTATCTTGAGGTAGCCATGTTATATTTGGTGAATCTAGGTGCAAATGTATAAAAGTTCAAGATTACCGAAATAAACGGGTTCAAACTTATGGTGGTGAGATTCCTTTAATGAATATTTTAAAAATATTCTTTGCTATTTTCCCTTTCCCTATATATATATATATATATATTAGTCTGGTATGTTACCCACTTCTCTCAAAATGGGTTTCATTACTTCAATTCTTAAATTCTGTGATCGAAATATTTTCTCTAATATCGTTTTATTACATCCAGCTTCCTCACTCCTCAAAATTTTTTAAAACTATCGTTCTTTACTTTGTTCAGCCCACCAACAACCATATTCTCATAGATATACAATATTTGATTCCATTCTTAATCATAGTTAAGTAGATGTTGTATATACAGACTTCTCCAAAGCGATTTATCGTGTTGACCATAATATACTTATACATAAAAGGGTAAATCAGTATGTAATATAATACAAAACCACAGATCTTTATTTTTATTTCTTTTTTGTTATAACTCTGGAATTATTGGTGTTGATTTCTTCAGCAAGGCCTGACATCTTATTCATATATTCTTCAGTTTCCACTGGAATGTCGGAAAAGCTTTCACTAATTTTCTTCAAACATTTGAAGTGAGCAAATGTTTTTGTCTGAACGTCTTTTGTAAAAAGCTTCTCTGTGAATAATACAATGTACAGGTAGGAAATCAGGATATGATGTGTCAGCTTTTAATAGTCTAATAAGCCCTTGTTTCGTACCAGTCATAGAAGGTGCACCATCGGTAACAATGCTGACAATATTACCGATAGGCACTGCGTTTTTCCATAAAATCCCATCCAGGGCTTCTTTAATGCCACAATCCCCAGTAGTATTCTTCAAAGTAATCAGGTCTAAGAGTTCTTCCACCACTTCCAAGTCTTTTGACACATACCTCACAAATATGGCAAGTTGTGGCATATCTTTAATATCAGTAGACTCGTCCAGTGCCAGGCTTACTGCTAAACACTTGCTTAAATTTGTTTGTAAATTATTTAAAATATTGGCACTAATAACAGAAATTCGCCTCTCTATTGTGTGTCTAGCAACAGGCATTTCGTTTATTAGTTTCTGCAGTTTTTTATTTTCCGGTTCTACAACAGAAATAACTTGTGCCATGTTTTTCTTAATAAACTCTCCCTCTGTGTAAGGCTTTTTTGCTTTTGCAATATTAAAAGCCAAGATGAAGCCAGCTTCAGTTGTTAAATCTGCTTCCTTGGTAAACATTGACATAACTCTACTCTGATCATGAAGTTTTTCTTTGAGTGATTTCAGTTTGGTTTTCCTTAACTGAGAGCCAACATGAAAATCTTTATTAAAACCACTGTGGTTACTGTCATGATGGCGTTTTAGATTACTGGCCTTGAACTGTGACAAAGTTACTTGACATAAAAGACACATTGGCTTACCGTTTCTTTCTACAAAAAGGAATTCGTCCTCCCAGTCTGTATTAAAAGCTCGATTCTCCTCTTCATATTTACCATTCTTAGATAACATCGTAACTGTTCGGACACTAGGCTACAACTGTATTCAAACAGCACACAACAACTGCACACAGAAAAATATCAAAAACATTAACGCGGCAACGCGATAACGGAAATCATGTTGTTATCGTCGTCGTCTGACGCGGTCGTAACACACCATGACTATTTTTGGCTACACATACTAAAAGCACCGCCGCCGTACCTAATAACCTACCTATACCTAATAACGACTGTAATGATAACGAAATCGACGGCAATAAAAATGCTATCTAACGTTTCTAAAGATTCTAACAAATTTTATATTTATTAAGTTTAGTCTAAATTTAGTTGAAGAGCCGCATGCGGCTCGCGAGCCTCGTTGTGGCCACCCCTGTTTTATAATATAGAGAAGGTCACACTAATTAAATAACGGTTTTTTCTATGATTGCTCTTTTGATTAGTGTTAAATATACTAAATACGATACTATGTATTACTTACATACATAGTATTATAACATATTCGTTTTTCGAATGTAATGATTTATCATTGCATTCAAATGCAATACATTCATCAAGAGTATTCCATCCGATAAGCGATGTCCTTCCACCCCTACTGACACCCTACGAACGAAATGCACCTTTTTTTTTTAACTTTGTGTTGTTAGGCAAGTAGAAATACCTTAAATATAATACCGTGGTATGCGTAAAAAGGAATAAATAAAAAATTAGTGTTTTTTCTTAATAAAATATGTTAAAATGTAATATTCGTTAAAAAAAAATATCAATATTTCGGACTATCCCTTTTCGCCAAACACCAAAGAATTACTAAGAACTAAAAACGTGCTACTAAATATATAAGTATAATGAAAAATGTATTACGAACTTGATAAAATAATGCTTTTATATAGGTATATCAAAAATTCATTTTTCTCGCATTTAATTTTTAATTTAATATTTATTACCGGTTTCAGAAAAAAACTTATCACAAGTATCTAAACAAAATACGCAAAATACCTTCTTAAGAAAAAGCATTTCAAAATTGTCCATTTCGATTGAATAATATGTCGAGGGGATTTCAATGCATGTTCAATAATTGTATGGATTTATTAATTTATATTATTATAATAGATTTAATATAGAATCAACGGATAATATTTACATAGGCGAGTGGGAAATCGCATACGTTCGCATTTTAGTAGTTGTATAGGTGTAACTGGTGTGAAATCGTACTGCAGGTACCTACCTACTAAACGACGGCAATAATTTAAATCTAGATTTCCACCGTGCGTTCAAATCGCATAGCGTATGATACCGCTTTTATGCACAATCAATATAATTTATTAATATGGGTTATGAAGGAATACATTTTTGTTGCTGTTGTAACTAAATGGTAAATTATAATTTTTCACGTTGAGAAGACAACGAGCGTCTAGAGACAGCGCCTCTTATCATATATTATCTTTATCAGTTATCAACTTATCAATATCGTACAATGTTGCTATTATTCTATATCAATTTGACTTATAGATCGGTTAAAAACGAAATTCAAATATAATATTATTTATTCATAACATAATTTACTTGTTTAATATGCTATTTATCTACCTACCAAAAATCATTAATATTTTAAATTTTCGGAATATTCGTAATGTGTAAATGTAATACTTTTATAACAATATGTATGCCTACTTCTATAGAAAAAATGCTATCTAGACATAGGTAACGACAAACATTCTTAATATATATTATTTTATTTTATTTTTTTAATGCTTTTATACACAATATTAATAATCAACAAGTTTATATTTTTGTTGTATATTATAAATTTGTATTTTTTTATATTTCTAGACCTAATATTATTGAATTCATAACGAACAAGTGTATTAAATACTTTGATTTATTCTAATTAACTGAATTTTTAATGTTATTAAACATTGAAAACCAGAAAAACGCAGATTCGGCAAAATCAATTTCATATTATTAGTGGCAATTTATTTATATTCATCAATATTTTTAATTATAAACATTTAACACTTATTAATATTTATTTATGTATTTTTCCTCAGTTATTGTTTTACCGTTTTCAGTAGGTACCTGATGACTTTTTGTTATTATTAATAACATTGCCTTTTCTTTGTATACAATATAGGTACTTTTATTTATTAACAAATAAAAATAAATAATGCTTTATTGAATTAATACATACAAACTTAAATTACATATTATAAATTAAAATATAATTCTGTTTAGTTTATGTTAAGTATTAAGTGATATTGTGGAGACGCAGAATATTCTGTGGTGGAGATAGCATGTTGTGATACCTGATAAGAAAATAGTATAAGATAATAGGCGCTGTCTCTAGACGCTCGTGTTTCCAGAGCCGTAGCGTGGGCTTGGCGAAACTGGGCCAGGCCAAGGGCGCAACAGAAAAGAGGCGCAAAAATCGAAATTCAGTCATTTGCAATCCCTAAATTTCTTTTAACGGACAAAATCTTGTAAAAGTAAGTTTATGACTTTCTTTTTTGCCTATTAACTAGATTTTGAAGGAATGGGTGGGGGAGGACGCAACTCCAAAAAATCAATGATTTTTTTTTCCTTATTACCAATTTACGGGCGGAAAAATTCGGTTCTTTGTCAAGGGCGCTATCGAATCTTGCTACGGCACTGTGCGTTTCGTACAGCTCGGCCCGGCCGTTGTCCGTGGATGCAAAAAAACGATACTTCTCGCTGGTGCAATTGCACCCTGGTGACACCCCACCCCCACCCCAAATGTCGCCTACGTTTATTACGCTCGTATATGTATTATTTTGTCGTATTTGTATACGGCCGATGAGAATATTCTCCGACATTTCTACGACCGTGCATTTATACACACCTCCCATATAATGATTTCAGTGTACGCGTTTTACACGGCGATCGTTTACCGATTCCGAGCGGGCTGCAGGTCGCGTCATCGTGGGAATTACGCGTACGAGTTATACATGAATATTATACGCGCAGGATAACAGTATATCTCTATTGATAATATATTACTATAAATACATAACATAATAATGTATATACATTATATATACGATATATATATATACATTATATATACATTATATACATTATATACAATATATACATATATTTTATGCATTATGCACACGATGTGACGTGTGCACTTACGCAGGGTCATTGGCGGGGAGGGGGGGGGGAGAAAGCAAAAAAAAAAAAAAAAATAATATATAAAATGAAATAATGAACGGACCGCCACCATGTGAAACATATGCTCGACATGAGGGCCGCCGGGTCGCGTGCCGAAATCCCCGTGGCCCGAGCGCACGAGCCCGTCCGCGCGCGCCCGCATAGCTGCACCCGACTCGGCGGCGGCCCGGACGAATAATATTGCTGCCCGTCGTGTGTTCTCATCGCCCCGGCCCGAGACTTCCCGGTCGTCGCACGAACCCGGTTTTACCGTCATATTTTATAAATATGGTACGTATTTAGGTATTTATATACATATTTTTTTCACCCCATTTTCCCAAACACCTATTTTCTTCCGTAAGCAGGCTGTGTTTAGGGTACCGGCCAGGGGAGGGCGAGGGGCGTGAAAATGTGAACTGAGAAAAACGGCAAACTGCGTATATATATATACATTATGACCTAGAGATGGGACTAACTCTGGTACACCAGAGGACTTTTTGACGGATTTGATCTCCAGCGGATTAAAGTCCTATCGTATGTGGTGTCCAAATAGATTCAATCGGGCAAGCAAAAATAAACCGACAGATTTAGTCCAACGGATCATCAAGTCTCTATCGCTTCTCCACTAAACATCGGGACCAGATCCGGGGGACCGGGTCCCACGGACCTATTATTATTTATTAGGTATCTATTTTATTATTATCATAATGTTATTATCATCTGTTTACTTATCCATAGTTTGTGTACGATTTTTTTTTTTTTTTTTTTTTATCAAAATAGCTCAAATTTTATGCTCAGTACTCAGTATAGGTACATGCATTTCGTAGGTATGTACATTTTTACATTTTTACATCATGAGCGGAGTAGAGTGTAGTACGTCTGTTACTACCGAATTTATAGAACTATACTAATCAAAACCATGTTTATGGAAAACAAGTGCAGTTGAATATAAAAACAAAAAAATAAAAAAGTTATGTTATGTTCATTCATTATATAGGTAGGTAGAGGTATTATTTAAAATGCACGAGTATACAATAACATTATTTACTTTACACAAAACTCATAACATAATAACGATAACTGATAAATCAGTTGAAATCCGTCGTATAAATCCGTAGGTCTTTCAGTACGTCTTGAAAGACCAGCGGACTTGGTCCTAAGCATAAAAATCAACGGATTTCCTCCACTAACCAGCGGATTAAGTCCGCTGAAGGGATACGCTCCGCGAAAAGTAGCGGACTTTCATTTTTACGTTAGTGGGCACAAAATGCAACCAAATCCATCGAGGACTTAAAGATTTAATCCGTCAAAAAGTCCTCTCGTGTATGGCCACCTAATCGTTCATTTAGGTGAACTATATAGTTCATCGTTCGTCGTTCGTTAAAAAATGAACCGGTTCGTTGAACCAACTGTACGTTATACTGCAGTATTCCATACATATCGTTCGTTTCGTTCAACCGTTCGTCTGTTCGTAACTTCACATCGTTCAATATTGAACTAGTCCGTTTAATCACGTTTGTCTGCACGTCGCGAAGAATCCTTGGGCTCCACGTCCTTATTACGCACGAGCGCAGACCATAGATAATAAAGAAATCTATATTATATATAATCCTTATCAATTTTTATATTAATCATAATAATGTATATTTTTGTACATACAATTATATTCAATTTAACAATGACGAAATAGATTAGGATTTTAATTTTTATGCAAGTCCTATTTTTTGCCAGAATGTATTTTACCCAAATTTTCAAATCAATTTCTTAAAACATGCCATGTGAATAGTAATTGTTTCCTAACTGGCCTCATCACGCTACTCCAAGCATTATAAAATGATTGTTGGTCACTTTCCACAAGTTTGAAAAAAAGTGTCATCAATAAGCATTAGAATGTAAGTATATGAACTAATTGTTGCAATAACATTTTAAATAAATTGAAAACAAATTTATAAAATGTATTGAATTTTGTGTTGAAACAGGAAACAAGATATTTACCAAATTGGTGCCCGGTTACTCGTGTCAACATAGTAAGTATTTGTTTTAAAACATAAAATAATACTTATGAAATACCATTTTTTAGATTTTAAGTATATTTTTATTAAAGTAATATTATTTGGTCGAATATATTGTATTTAATTAAAGATTTATGTTATTTTTATTAAACTGAATTGTTATTTATTAATTAATAATTCCTTGTATATGTTGGGGAAATGAATAAAGTATCAGACTATTATATGACCTTATACAGAGTTAAAAGAAATAAAAATAAAATAACGATATTATAAAAAATAAAACATACCTACCATATAGGAGTAAATGTCAAAAGTAAAAATAAATAAATAACACTAAATGTCAAAAAATGAATGTAATTTTTATTCATTGTAAAATTATTATTAGTATTGCGTTCTCTTAATAATCAAACGAAAACTATAGTATACACACCAAACTAACAATTTATAAATCCCTAATAAAACCCATGTGGACATACATACGGTATAGAATTTTAGGGTGTCGCTAAAATTTCCAATACTAATAAAATCCAAACTGTTCAATGTAAAGATCCTTTGAGATCCTTCGTCGCATACTAAACGCCTGCCCCATACATCTGCAACGAAACTATCCATAAAGACTTAAACACACCCACAGTTAAACAAACCACAATAACTCGACACAAACATTTTGACAATCGTCTACAAAACTCTTTCACACTCTCTAAAAATCCTCCTCGTCGTTTAAAAAGGTCGTGGTGTAGAGATCTAATTCAGCATCAATATAACAAACAAAAAAACAAAAAAATCTTGTTGTATAATTTAAATGTCAGAAGGAGTGCCACTCCAATGGGAGGCTTCTTTTCAAATCAAATCATGCTAATAAAATATATATAATCATAAATTCTTATCGTATAAATGTATACAGATTTTATTTATTTATTTTTTTTCTTAATAGAAAATTCGATGATATTATAATAGTTGTTCTAAAATATATCGATAATACTCGTTAAGTACTATGAGGAATAAGACTAATAATCAAATTAACGTCAAAATGAAATTTTCAAAAACTTGACAAATATTATATAGTAGTTAATATTTCCTTTTTAAAACATGTATTGTATTGAACATAATTAAAGTTCAAAAATTGTATAAATTATAAAAAATAACAATGTATATATAAATCAAATGAATATATATATTATAAAAATAATAGGTAGTATTTAAAAAAAATTTGTGCACACAGGGGCGTAGCGAAGTAAATTTTTTAGGAGGGCAGTGAGTTCAATTTGGCCGACGTATTGATCATTTATTTGCCAACTGATGTCCAAAAATAGAAAGATTGAGACAACCCCCTTGGTAATTTATAAACTTGTCCATTATAAAATCTATCTATAAAATATATAATAATTATCAATAATATTATATAATAGTTTGACTCTATAATTAATTTATATTTAATTTTTAACTTTGTTGATTGTTATTCGTTTTGTTTTATAATACGTTTAGAAACCGGGAATTTAACAAGCTCGTAGAGTGGGCTTTTTAACTTTTTTTTTTTGTACCTAATGAATTTATCTATTATTTTTGTTTTCCTAAATTATATAATAAACTTAAAATAATTTAATGATGACGATTGGCAGATAAATAACGATATAACAACTACACTAAGCCAAATATATCTGTGATTTCAATAAAAATATAGATTAATGTAATAATATGGTTGTTAATATACGTCCAATAAAATATTTGTTAATTTAGAAATAAAATATTTGTTAATTTAACAGTAAAATAACAAAACGCGTTATTGATTTAACAATATATTTTATCAATGTCTTGTGTAAAATTGTCCAATTGAATACAAATTTATTTGAATTAACAAATATTTTATTAATTCAATTATAAATATTTTGTGTTAATTTCTTTCTTTCTTCTTCGTAGAACAAACGCCCATTTGCTAATCAAAATAGTCAATTTAAACAGAATATTTTTTCGATTTAATAACAAATATTATTATAATAATAAAATACGTATTCATTTTACAAAGTGTTTTTATTAAATTATAACTTATATATTTTGTGAAATTTACAAAATTGATTTGTCATTGTAAACACATTTTTTTTATTGATTTAACAATATATACATTAAAATAATAAAAAAATATAATTAATTATTTCAACAAATATTCGTTTGTTAAAATTCGATTATTGCACATTGTTAATTCTACCAATGATATTTGGTTCAGTGTAATAATACAAATTACATTATATTAAATATTGAAAAAATAGCTTCCCCGCTCTACTCAAAATCTATAAAATGCTTTAAACACGTTCAAATATCTCCTCTGATTACGCCTATATACGGTATAATAATATATAGTCTCCGTTTAATTCGAAACTTTTACTCTACTCCTATTTGTATCTAGCCAAAAAAAAAAAAAAAAAAAAAAAAACTGTAGATATACATAAAAATTTTTTAAAAAAAAAAAAATCATTGTAAAACTATAATACATTCTACGCTAGTTGATTCATCTTCAAACATATATTAACACATTGTAAGGTTTTAAAAGGTATAATAGATGCATTCGTTTAAATATCGCGTACGTATATTTATTATTATACCTATGCATTCATAAAATCGTAACGATACGTACGTCTGCGTATATCGTTTAGTTATCACTTAATACTTTTATCACATTTTCTTGTCGTGTATATATTGTAATTCGTATTGTGTTATATTTCATTAAGTGTGTTTAGTCATTAATTGCACGCATAATCCATACAGACGGGTATAATAGTGCACAGAGAACGTCGGTGTCTGTTTAAGCGAACGAATATTATATAGTATGTACAGGAATTGACTGGTACGTTCCTACTTGAAACCGTTAAATATTATTTGCAATACAAAATTACACCATCTATCGTATAGTATAGACCACAAGGTTAATCGCACACGATAAGCTGCATTTTAGCTTTATCTAAAGACTAAAACGTGTAGAATATTTACAGTGACACGGTATATATATATAGTGTACTTACCCACTTAGAACTATTCCCTTTAAAAAAAACGCATAAATCAGTTACCTAGATATGATGTATAAAATGCTTTCCGTTACATTTGTATTCCTTCTACATCGTTGTATCTATGTAGCCTATTAATGTACATATACGAGTACATTATATCACTTTTGGACTTTTAAAAATAACAACTGTGAGGATTAATTTAAAAAAAAAAAAAAAAACGAATGACCGTTTTTTTTTTTTTTACTTATTACATTTTTTCGTGGATCTTAAATATTCCTTCGAGACGGTCCTGCTCAAAACCGTTTTTAGAATGCAATGATGACTTCTCTTTGCTTTCAAACATAAAATAATAATAATAATTATACACTATAGCCGTTCGATAGGACCGAATTGATTCCGGGCTCGAATGCTTTATAAGTATAACGTTAAACGATTGAAATAAATAACGAAGAACGATAGAAGAAAAATTTAGAAAAACATAAAACAAAACATAACGATAAACGGAAAAACTTTGATAGTATTTAAATTATCATAACGTATAAAACATCAAATATTCGTTAAAATTCGTTAAATTCTTATACCGTTAAACACTAAAAAACCTATAACTTTTAAAATGATTATAACGTTAAACACTGAAAATTCTATAACGTTTAAATTATCATCTAAAAGCACCTAAAAATTTCGTTTATATAATATAATGTACATATTATGCAATATGTTGCAGTTATATAGTTATAGTTATGCATAACTCCATAGAAATGACGTATTTGCAAAGGTTTTAAATAGTTAAATTACTTGTTATACGGTAAATAGGTACATTGATTACTATTTTAGCCTAATGGAATGATGTAGTATACCTACAAGAATGCTCAGGTATCGGGTTCGATACTATCACGATGACCATATGATTTTTTTGCACTTATTTTTTATTAATTTCAAATTCGCAAAATTGAATTACTTATCTGATGTAGTTATTCGAAGCATATTGGAGGATATATTCGATTTAAACTGTCTGACTGAGGGAAATGAGCGAGTGATCCTGGTCCCTGCCAGGTCACTAAGTGCGGTAAATTATAATAAAAAATGAAAATTTTTTTGTTAAACGTGTGAAAAACGTGATAGAAATGATAAACAAAAAATGTAGAAAAACATAAAATAAAACATAACGATAAATGAAAAATTTAGAAAAACAAAACATAACGATAAACGGAAAAACTTTGATAACATTTAAATTATCATAACGTAAAACATCAAATATTCATTAACATTTAAATTGTAATAACGTTAAACACTAAAAAGCCTATAACGTTTAAATGCATATAACGTAAAACACTAAAAAGTCTATAACATTTAAATTGTCATAAACGTTAAACAAAATAATTTTTTTTGATTCGAGTCCTGCGAATTATGGACAACGGACCAACTTCCACCATCCTTTTAGATAGTTTATAATTTTTAAAACTTTTAAAACTCTTAAACAGTTGGTAAGACAACAAAAAAACTGTAAACATAAGTGAAACCCAACTAATAAACGTAAACTATTAAATTTAAAATTGAATACATTAAAGTTTCCTCATATTAAATTGGTAAAAATACTCGTATTTCACTACTGGATGATTTGTAATGTGTATATTTTTTCTTTTTTTAAGTAACCACAACAATATAATGAAATCTTTACCATATTTATTGTTTTGTTCGTAACATTAGTAGGCATGTTTACATGTATGTATTTTATTTTTAAATATGAATATTTTATGATTTTATGAATTAGGTGTCCGGAAAACAATAATTTCAATATCAATAAAGCCATAGAGGTTTTTATAATTGTCATTTTAGTTTAAAAATATGTTACGCGTGTGAAAATCACTGCTTTCAATCTCTTTAATACCTATATTTACTTTTTAATAAATAATAATTAATACTAAATAAACAATGTATTATATGTATTAAAATAACGTCACATCAGAATCGAAACCCAATCATTTAGAAATGTAGGAAATATGGCATTATACCATTAATACCCATACTTATACGAAATAGAAAAGACATATTTATGGATCATAAAATATAACCACAGATAACATGAAAACAGATTGTGCACCACGAACTAAGATAGTATGGACTGGAAACGACATGGAAGGCGGGTGGTAGTAGTGCGATTACATTTTGTTACGGTGAAATTAGTGAAAAAGAATCATAATGTACGTAAACAGTGTGTGCAATTTGAAAATTGATTGATACAGATGATAACTACTTATTTTTTGTTTTCCGATACATGGGTTAAAAATTTAATTTCTAAAAAAATAACTTTGGAATTTGATAAAACTATTATTAGCTTTTTTCAATTATAATAATTAGTCAGTAAGTAAAAGACTGTAAATCAG
>JAIPRL010010565.1:0-15221 GCA_025469235.1 Pemphigus obesinymphae
TCATACTGTGGCTCATAAGTTTTATCCCTCTATAATTTCCACAATCCTGTACATCTCCTTTACCCTTAAATATTGGTACTACACAACTCTTCCTCCAAGCTTCTGGAATTTTTCCTTCTACTAGTACCTTATTAAAGAACTTTGTCAGTCATTGTATACCTAAACTTCCTAATACTTTCCATACTTCTACTGGTACTCCATCAGGTCCCACCGCTTTTTTATTTTTCATTTTCTCACAACACTCTACACTTCCTCTTCTCTTATTAAATCTACCATACCCAAATTCAACTCTACCCGATCAATTGCCTCTCTAGGAAATTCCTCATTTAATAATCCCTCAAAATTGTCTTTCCATTTATTTATCACTTCCTTTTCCTCTAGTTAATAACAACTAATAAATATTTAGTAATAATTTTTAGTAATGTAATAACTAATTTAATTAATTATTCTTTAATAATAAACTGCAATAATTCTGTTTTGTAAAAATTTTTGAAAATGTAATAAATTATTTAATTAATATAATATTAGATAAGAATGAAGTATTTTGAAATTAATTTCGATAATGTAATAAAAAAAAAAAATAATAATAAAGTAATGAAAAAACGATACTATACATTTTTAGAACTCTGACTATTTTTTATACCCCCCCCCCCCCGGAACATTGGGTCTGAAATAAACACTGTACTGAATCGTTTCGAAATAATATTTTAGCTCATTTTTTTAATTTTTAACTTATTTGTAAACAACTTTTCAGAATTTGTAATCTTCCCATACCTAAGTTATCACCCTTATTACAATGAAAGGCCAGTCCTTGTCCTTAAGTTCGAAACAATTAGTAAATTTGTATGTGAAATTTTTAACCTATTTTAAATAAAATTTTTATAATCCGTAACTTCGCCGATTTCGAATTGGGTATAGGAGCATTATATTAGTGGAATGCTCCAGCCTTCTACCTGGTTCAACGGAATACATTGCCAACATAATTTGAGGTTAAATTAAAGGGATCTCATACCTACATGGAGCCCATATTTGCACCGGAGAAATGGAATAGTACTAGGTGGGTTTAAAGAATTTATAAAAAAAAATTAGTCAACCCCTTCTCTTCGTATACAAAGTAAAATGAGTAAACTAAACGAAGGTAGCAATCTGTTTTAACTATCCTAAGCATAATAGAACAGAGTTACTAAGAACGACAAGTAAGTATAGTATAAATGCTCAAATTTAAGACTCACAACCCCTAATGACGCCCTCTGATTTTCCTTTTGATTTCAATAGACTACAGTTACTTCTTAATATATGTTTCGTCACGACCATAAATAAAGAAATATTATTAATAAAGAAATTATATTTATGTTCATATATGAAGCGTTTTCCTTTTCGTTCTATTTAAAATTTAAATTGTGACGCGTACCCAATCTAGATCCGGCCCATCTTTATCTATCCGGTATATGTTAAGAAAATACGTAAATATGTTGATGATTAAACGAAATTTCTTTTTTACAATCATATGTTTTTCTACTGCTGTAAAATTATAAATGAAATTATTAAATATTATCTGTCCAAAAAGTAATAAATACCTACATACAACTAATTTTTATTTATATGGAAATTTAATATAAATTACCAATTTATTATTTTATAAAAATAGATCAGTATAGATTAAAATAGATTTGAAATTTAAATTTATACATTTAAAATGTATTAAAACCGTTATTTTTAAGTTTAAATGAATGTTTTTTTTTCAGTATTTAAAATGTATATTTTTAACAAAATCATTATTGATTTTATTTATTGTTTTTATTATATAACGGCTCTGAATATAAATTCTTTCAAATTTGGATTTCAATTATTAAAGAACCTATATTCTATTTTATTTTCGGAAATTTCTAACGGTGTATACTGCAGGTCCTGCATGTATGTAGTAAAAATAGGTATTAACTAGTTCAAAAGTCAATGTATTTTAATGTAAACTAAACTAGTTAATTATTTCTAACTAAAGAACCTAACTAATTTTCGTTGTATTAACGTGATTTTTTGGAATTAATTTTCCATAATCATCTAGTTAAGTTAAATGTTAACACGTTAGGCACAAAATGGTTTTCTCGGATTCGTTGTACATATTATAGATTATAGGTATTTCGATCGAAATTGATATACCTACGTGTATATTATAATAGTTAATTATTCAATAAATGGATAGGTACATAATATTTAATATTATTAGTATTTTATATTTAAAAATAATAAAAAATATATGAGAAATTAATATTACACTTTTTAATAATTTTAAATGTTCCAATATATATACATATGATTTGATATTTTTTTCCGTTTTAACTTTAAGCTTAATTAAATTACTTATACATATTGACTTTTATCTGAAAGTGCTTTTGGGTTAATTTCACTTAAATAATTTGTGTTCATTTACTTGCGCTTATTATTGGTAGACATTCGATGCATGATTACATTTATTAAAAAACGTTGACAATATGTTGTTTTTTTTACCGGTTTCATTCTGATAAAACGAACAATACCAAACTCGTCGACGTCAAACCACTTTCGGATTTCGAAAGTAAAACCCGTTTACCGGCCGGGTCTTGCGGACGAGTACCTACCTATAGTGCGTACATACACACATATATAATATATATAGAAGACCGCTGCAGGAGGTCACCGCACGCAAAGAAATATTTCGTCCCTCCCGTGATCGGAAACACTAGGAACTTAAAAATATACTCTTGTACATAAAAAAACACAAAAAACACACACACACATATGAATTGATGCGTGACAAAATATGACTGGTAAAATCATTATTGTCATTGTTTATAAATAGTTTTACTCGTGTTTAGTAAATATAGATTGATGTTTGGAAACAAAACGACGGACTCCTGGAGTTCGTGCAGCAGAAATGAGAAATGTCCCTATCGTAATAATTATAATTATAATGCACAGCCGCTGTATATAGTATAATATACAATATATGCATATTATATATATATGTGTACAAAACAAATACAAGACGCGGTTAGAAAACATTCATCACTATAGTGCCATATTTATAACTGTATAATTAATTATTATTCATAATACGCTGAAAA
Organism: Pemphigus obesinymphae; assembly: GCA_025469235.1. Classification (NCBI taxonomy): domain Eukaryota; kingdom Metazoa; phylum Arthropoda; class Insecta; order Hemiptera; family Aphididae; genus Pemphigus; species Pemphigus obesinymphae. The sequence continues at coordinate 3,102 of JAIPRL010010565.1, forward strand.
AAAAAATATATATATTTAAAAATAATAATCATAACATCTTCAACGTATTTTCTAAAGACAAACATGTTGTAATACCTATGTAGTAGAGTGATTTTCGTTTTATTTCTATACAATAAGTACATACGCATATTATTCCGAACGCTTTTAGTACAGTTTAATATTTTCACCGTTATACCAGTGTGTGTATAACTAACATTAAATGGAAACTTATGGTTTTTAAATTTCAATTCGTATTTTTAGTTTCAGAAACGTATTAAGATTTTGTATACCGTTTGAGCACATCAACGAAGCATGTATAAATTCAAAAATGTATTTAAATACGAATTCAAACACTTCACAAGTATCACCTACCTACCTACTTAAATACTATAACATTATTATCCATTAAAGTTCAAGGACTTTATATTTAATTCTTCTGAAATCCGACTATCTATCTATATTTATCATTTTTATATTAATCTTCACCTATTCTTCACCATTGAACGTTAAAACTATTAAACAAGTTTGGAAAGTCCACTCTGCGAGTTTACCAAATTTCAGGTTTCTAAACGTATTTTAAATAATAAACTATAATTCCATTAACAATTTGTTTATCCTACTATACTTATGTAGAGAAACCTAAAACCAAAGGTGGGGATTAACTATAGTTACAAAGTACCAATTGCCTAAAACCAATGTTGGGCATTAACGAGTTAATAAGTTAACAGTTAAGTTAAAAGTTAAGTTCATTTTAATTTTTAACTCAACTTATTTTCGGTTATACCAACTTTTAAATAACGAGTTACTTTTAATTAAAACTCAGTTAATTTTGAAATAATTAATACATTTTGATTTCACATTGTGTCTGTCGTTAAAATGGTTGAATAAAAATAAAGTTGTTTTTGTCGTTTCTAATAATTATTATGTTATAAGAATTATTTATTTCCCGCAAATATAAATAAAACAAGAATACTTATTATATTAATATATATAATGAGTAGGTAGGTACTTGTGACTTTTTATAATATAATAATATTAAGAATACATATTATATATTTATATATTATATAATAATCTCCCCGTAATAAAAATTAGGGAATATATTAGATTTCCCACCAATAAACAATATATAGGTAGGTACCAATTTGCAATGAACAATTTCGATTTGTTAGAATTTTGAAGAAAATAGTAAGTACCTACCTACTAATCAAAAATGTTTATAACCTTTTTGTTGTTAATTTTAATAATTGCTTTTATAAATACATTGTAGTATTTTAAATAATATTATGTTAATCATTTTTAAATATTGTAAAATGCTTAAAGTTAAAAAAATAACAGTACCTAGGTATTTCCAAAAAATAATAAATACTTAATTACACCTGTTTAACTCAAATGGTATTATATTATTGACTCGTACAAAAAACAAATTAACTTAACTTAAGTTAATAAGTTATTTTTTTTAACTTAACTTAATTTTAACTGAACTTACTCGTTAAGAAAAAAATAACTACCTATAAACTTAAAATTTTTATTTATTTTTTTCTATTAACTTAACTTAACAGAGTAAAAAAAAAAAAAAATTAACTTTCCCAGCATTATTTAATATATTATTTAGTTTAAAATATTTCTTTTTTTTTAATTTTATTCCTGTTCGCAGAGGTCATTTATATACAGGTGTACTTACAGTAAAATTTAAAGTTTTTAAACGGAACATTTTCCCGAAGGCTATTAGGTATAATAATATATAGGTACCTATAGGTACCTACCTATACGTTTTTCAAATTATTTTTATTTTCTGTTAAGACAATATTATTCTATACAATGATAATATTGTCGAGTCGACGTCGATAAACGCGTTGTGTTTTACATTTTTTATACGTAATAATAATGTGTATATAGGTACGAAAATAGCAGTATTAATGGTATTATTATCGAAAAAATGACTTTAACACGGGAATGCGAAACTCGTACCGTTTCCGAGCACTGCGTTTATACATTTATACAGACAAACACGCAGACAGAAAACGTTAAATACATATATACATTTAATATAGGTAATATATTAGGTAGATAAATGTCGACGTCGACTACAGATAGTGGTGGAAAAAAAAGAATGAATAGTCAGGTAAACGAGACACGACCTCTCGGAATACAATATCCTGATGACGATCATTGAATAACGAAACAAAAATCTGGTTATATACTACCTACATAGAATAGTACATAAAACATTAAAAAATATATATATATCCAAAATTATTGTATTATATTAAATATATATATATATATATATATATTTGTATTCAAATACAATACAAAATAAAATAAAATTCAATACAGTCAATACTTATATTTTCCTAACACATATAGCCCGGCCATTAACGAGTTTAATAAGTAAAAATCAAGTTAAAAAATCGATTTTTTATATTTTAACTTAACGGACTACCTACCTTGAATTTCACGTTAAAATTTGACTTGAATTATAATTTTTCAATTAATTAAATATTTTGTATTTTAATTATCTAAAGTCTAATATACATAATATTTATTTCAGTTAATCGTCGTCTATGATTATTATTATTATTATTATTATAAAACCACGTAGAAGTTATTATTTTGATACGATTCGAGTTGTACGTATATGTGTATAATAAAATTAACTTAGTGCTCTCAGCAATTATCAAGATATAGGTAGTGGTAGTATAGAAATGGAATCTGAAAGCTCAAACTGGTCAAAAAAAAAATATAGCTTACAAAATAAATATACCTAACATCGACGATTACAGAAAAAAAAAACCAATTAACTTAAGTTAATGATATTTGGTTAAGTTTTATTACCGATTTATTTAACAGTTTAGTTAAAATTTTTAATTAAACTAATTTTTGTAAGTTAAGAATGTCATTCCCGGCCAATATTGGTAATAACTATTAAAATAATAAAAATTATATTTTGATGTGATATCATTCTGAATCAATTTTATTGGAGTTAATTCCAGAAAAAATGAATTTTTATATATTAAAATTTAATTTTAGAATGTCGTGATTATGAATACATTTTACTATAATAGATAGGTATTTTTTAATTCTTATATAAAAGAAACTTGCGTGTTATTAGGGTCTGAAATTTCAATATACATTTATTGCATTTTCGTCTATTATAGTAAAACAAGAGCATATTTGTGGGAGTGTAGAAGTGGTAAGGGCAATCTTCCTCTCATCACTTTTTTTCTTATGCTATAGCGTTATACATGATTATTGATTAAGTCGTGATATCAACGAAATATCATCAACTTATCCAAATTAGCTACCAAAAATTAACTGATTTACAACCGTACTGAAGTTAACTATATTTATTTATATTGGTAGTTTAATTTTGTTAATTTTTTACACCCAGTTTAATATAATGAATTTTTTTAAATAATTTTTTTCACGTAAGATTATGATTTTAAACTCAAAAACTACCGAATTACAGCTGCTTGAAATTTTAAAAATCAAATGAAAAATTTAAATGGTATACTGCGTATACGCGTACCAAAATGGTTAACAATTTTCAAAATGTATATTCTGTCGGTACACAAAAACCAGATTTAAATTATAAATACCTATATTATTATATTTATAAATTACAAATAAATAAATGTACTAACCTACTTATATAGGTAATTAAAGAAAAATTTGATTTAAAAATGTAGTTTCGTCCCCTCTATTATTATTATTATTATTATTATTGAATAATAGAGTTATAGTTAGCCCTATGAAAGTTACTGCATTTCTATAAGCTAAATATTGGCATACCTATATTGTAAATACTGCATCTTTAAAATATTTTTAAAATGTAATTGATAGAGGCAAAAAATTATATATCAAATAATTTTGCTTAGAACTCTTTTATCGAAATAAATGATTTATCATTATTTCAAATTCAATACATCTACCTGCAGTTGACTGGATTTAAATAAAAAATGTTTTTAAATGATTTTTATGTGAAAAATGTGATCAGTTTACTATTTTAATATAACCATTATTAATTTTTTTAATTTTTTCAATAAAGTGTTTATATTATATAGAAAAACTAAAACGAAAAAGTAAAAACTAGGTTATTTCCTCGTAATTTCGAAAAGAATGGGTCTAGAAACTTTAAATTAAGTACTTACCTTATATAAGTATATATATATATATATATATATATATTTGACATGTATACATAGATTATATATTTTTCCATAATGTTTATAAATTTTGTTTTGGCGGTAATAGTTATGTATACATGGGCTCCAATCAGAATTGTGTTTTCGAAATAAAAAATTTCTCATTGTTTTTTTTTACTTATAACTTAATAAAATAGTTTTTATGTATAACTGACGGAACATACTTATATTATAATATATAAACTGAGCATAATATAGCACCATATAATAGATAACCCTGAAATTAGATTAAATTTGGCCTCATAAATAAAAAAATACAAATGGAAATTTTCATTATTTTACACTCACTTACCAATATTATTACAATAAACATTTAAGAATATAATTCGGAATTTTAGATTTTGAGTGGAGAGAGGAATCTATGGATTTTACTAAGTATGGTGTTTATTTTTATTTTTAGAAAATTTTCGGGTATAAAGTCGAGTAGGAATTTTGTAATACCTAACTGAAATAATATAATATATATGGTGACTTTATAATTATATATATATATATACTACCAATATCGTATTCGGTGAGCCAAGTGCTGCTTACACTCTCTATATTTGCCGCGTTTACATATTATATTGATCCTTCGAAATATTTAAATTTTGAACGCGTTTCAATTTTAAATCTTTCTTTGAATTTTTAAAATCAAAATTGAAAAACAGAAATATTAACATATGGTATACTCAATTTTTATTTTTGGAATAGAACTTGGATGCACTTCACCTGCAGAAAAAAACCTATATATTTTCTATATATTGGCTGCAGGATCAGAAAACATTACAGGACGGGTATTTCGCATGATTAATAACGAATCGTTCGTGGAAGTTTTTCGGAAATTCAAACACATATCCTATGCACATAATATATACGCAGGTACACCTATCATAAATATATTATAATATGGTTAATCGCACGTCCGTTATACGCCCTCGAGGGGTCGACTGAATACGATGAGTAATACAAAAATAAAACACATATATATATATAGAGAAACGCAGATAATATAACTCATGCCAAAACTTGTCTAGTCAATGTATTGATGAAAAATAAAATGACGTGTAAATACTAAAACACGTTCTACATTACTTAAAACCTGTGTGTAGTCATTTCAAATGTATTCCTTAAATATTATGTTAAATTTCCAGACTTCAATGTATGACTTTATTCGACTTCTTTGATATTGATTTTTATTTTTACTTTTTTAGATTTTTATAATTTTAAATATTCTATTTGGGTATAAAATAAAAATAGGTAACATAGGTAGGACATAGTCAATGTAGACTGAATGAATAATAAATATATTTTTTAGGACATTTTATAAACAATTTTTTTTTAATCAAACTTTATTAAAAAAAATCCTCAAATTCGGAATGAAAAACCACAAAGAATTACAAATGAAATCCAACTCGATTCGAATAGGTATACAATTATTATTTGCAAGTATAATTATAAATTTTTCGATTTTAAATTTATTATAAATATTAAATAGTAATATTATGGTATATATAATAGGTATCTACTTACAACATAATCAGAAATTTTAAATTGTTTTTTTACATAACATTATTGGATCTGTGTTGAATTAAAATATTTTTATCAAATACTTTCTCAATCAGAAAATAGATACTATTTGGAAAAAAATTACATTTTCAATAAAGTTAGATAGTATTTTTCATTTTAGTGTTATTAGTTATTACTTTAATTATTTTTCGAAAAAATTTTCGTTTGTTACAGAACGTAATAAGGTCTTAAATTTTAATTCAAGATTTTGTTATTTAAAATCCGGGCTAAAAAACGTTATTTATAAAATCGAAAAATTGTTCCTAAACGTAATCAATAAACAAAAAACGAAAAACAAAATATTTAGAATATTATTATAAATAAAACATATCATTTTCCATTCCTCTTTCCGGAATTTCCGTACATCCTATAGTGTAAATTTCCTCCCAAAACCTTCTTAAACTTTCTTAAAATACCAAAATTAACGAAATAAAAGTCTGTTCGATCTACCTTTCCGCAAATAAGCAAAAAAATGCCACTCCCCACTAAAATACCGCTCTAGGTTAGCGCCTAGTTCGCCTATATCTTGAACCGGCCCTGCATTTCACATGCATTTTTTTTTTTTAATAATTATTTCAAGAATAATTTTTATTAATTGATTTGGGTTAATACTTTTCCGATTTTAAATTAAGACTTAACGAGTTAAAATTATATTTATTTTGTTAACTGTTAACTTTTAACCGAAATAGTGTTTAGCGGAATTTAACTAAACTTAATTTCAATTAAATTTTTTCTTTATTAGTTATAATAAAAGTATAGATACATCTTAGCATGATGAGTCAGAAGACCGGAACTTAATACTATCCTGAATCGTAAAATATACTTATATAGTTGTACCATTAATCTTGCTCCTCCCAGATTACTGCAACACCTATAAAATTATGTTAACCTATGCACCTTGTCGGCCCACCCGCTACTGAACTAAAGTCGTCACGCTTTCGGCTTTAATGTGTATATATTAGTACGAAAACTCGTATATACCTATAATAATCGAACTCAGGGGTACGTTCGAAAACTCAACTCTATAGTTAAATCGAGTCAACAATAATCGATTTCGTGTCGTTCGAGAAAATGATGTTAACTCTAAGGTTACCGTTCGAAAACCTAGTGTTGTTCACTAGAGTTAACTCTTGGTACCCAAAAGAAATCGCTAGATTCTTTTAACTCTACTGATAATTATTCTTATCATATACAGATAACAAGTAATTTTTATTTATATTCCCAACCATGACGAAGCGCATATTTCGTTATGTTCTCGCCTATATAATCAACATTTTGTTAATTGTTTTCACTTTTTCATGCATTTTAAAGTTTTAGTCTTTTTCATCATGCAAGTGATAGTAAAATTCAAAAACTAAGAACATAAAGTTTTCATTCCTAATGAATATAATTACCTATCTAAAATCAGGTGAAATAACATGATATTTATTGAAATCTCTCCATTAAACTAGGAAATAAATTGGACCAAGACTTACATATAACTTTATAATTTCTAAAAATATGTACTCTTATTTTATTAGATTAAGTACAGTTAACTAAATACATATTAAATATATTGAAAAATAAATACTCAACAAAAGATCTTATCATTGTTCGAATATAAATTTGTTGTTGTGATGTCAAATTTATTCTGTCATTAAACCCTACTCTATTATTATCTACTTTACCCAACTCACTACTCTACTATAACTTCGAATATTCGAACGCACCCCTGAGGAGTGTTTATGACGGAGGGAGGGAGAAATAGATCCCTTGGTTTTAAGTTTCTAAACACAAGTTTAGACAATATATATCCCCGTTGTATACTCATCCATCCTAACGTTACGTTGTCACACTTACTAGTACTTGTCAGTTGTCATTATATTTTTTCTTTTTATAGTTATTAGAGTGATAGAAAATGGGAAATCTACCACTCTCAACGAATATATTTTTGTTAACTAAATTGTCTGTCTGTCCTTAAAATTCGTTGTTATATGGTAGATTTAAAAAAATATTTCGAATACCTACGTATATTCCGAATATCTACTTCCAAAAAATTATTTAGAATATGTATTCGAATACTTTATGATAAAATTATTTCCTAAGTATATGATAAATAATTTACAAAATGTATTCCAAATACTTTTAGAATACTTTTTTTTTTACTTGATTTCAATAAAATAAAGAGTACCTATTTATAATATTATTATATTTCATAATATTTTTTCCGTGTAATATATATATAATAATATAATATATATAACCGATAACAGATACAGCCTATATAATTATAAATTATATCCAAATTTTAACATTTAAGTTTAATATTGTGTGTTTCATTTAAGTAATAATAAAATAGGTAGGTAATTTTTTGTTTTTTGTAAAACTTAATAAATAAGCATTTGATTTACTTTCAATTAATGGAATTTTTTTTTTATAATAATTAGTATTATATAGGTACCTATATAAGATCTCATATCACTAACTACTATAATTACTAAATTTATTATAATAAAATAATATAAATAAACATAATACCATTAATACCTTCAAACTATTTATTTCCTCAATAAAAATTATTATTTTTTAAATCGACATGTTTAATATTGGAAAATAACATTACTATCCCACTAAATATAGTTGGAAACTATATTTATTAAGGAAGGAAAAATAATAAAATTACTTTTAAAAATGTGATTGAACCTTAATAAAGTATTCGGAATATTTAAAAATTATTCTGAATACAGTATTCCAAATAAGTACTTCTTAATTATTCTCCATGAAAAAATATTAGTAACAAAATCAAAATTATCTGACATTTGATTCCGAGCAAAAAAAAAAAAACTGCAGAAATAAATAATAATAATAATATATTACTTTTCCAATAAATGACAAAATATTATATTCAGAACAAATTGTAATATTGACTTCTCTTTTTTCCTATTAAATTGAACTGTTATCAAAACAAATATATGTAATGTTTCCAGCTTGAGTCCTGGAAGAGAGAGAGAGAGAGAGTGAAAATGATTATTAGTTCAGAAAATTGTTTGTATAGTCACCTCTTGGCACGATCGTTGATATCTTGCGTTTCTTATAGGTGCTCTATAGAAATTCAATGTTTTATTGTCACCCGAAATATTTTAATTTTGACAATTTCTCAGTTACAGATTTATCTAAAAATATTTGAATTCCGGGATATCACTTGAAATAGACGTGATTTCGTATTTTTTAAAATTATTGTTAAAATATCTAATATGAAATAAAATTTGCTATTTTTTCCCGATATTCCCATGCCTATAGCAATTTAAATGGTTTAGTTTTGAAAACTGTATATTTAAAAAAACTCATCATTTCTAAAGTTCAATGGAAAAATATTAACTTAATTCAGTTTTCAAAAAATCATATTTTATAGAATATAAAAATCATCATTCTAAAATATTTTTAAATAAAATATAGGTACAAAATGTCAAAAATATTTATATTATTATCTGTTATGAAGTATTCTATAATATGTAGTCCTCATGTAAATCAATTAACAAATATATTTTAATTATTAAATTTGAATAATGTTTAAAATATGTAGGACATGTAGGTGTAACTGTAACTTTATGATGATAAAAAATGGTATTGTAAGAAGTTAACATAATAAAATGGGATTTTCTTCTTAGTGAAGTTATTTAGATAGCGGTAGTGGCAAACATACAATTAATGCTCATCTTTTCAGATTCATATCAAAAATAAACACTTGAAAAAAATGTCGGTGCTTCTAAATCTTCATTTAGTAGTTTTAATATTATGCTATATCAAATATATAGTAATAATTATTCAAATGCACAAACAAATAATTAAAATTAATTTATATTATATTTTAGTTTTAATATTTTTTAGAACATGGTATTTTATTAAACTTTTTATAGTATAATTTCTATAGGTTTCGAAAATGGTGTAAAATGTATATGTAAACTAATTTACCATGTAATGGGACTGGAAACAATTGGAAATAATTTTGTATACCAAATATTATCCAATGATAAACAAAAATGTCTAGATTTCCAAAGATCAAATGGACGAGCCTCTGACTAAAATAATGGGGTGTATAATAAATGTTCTTTAGTTTCCATTTTTTTTTTTTTTTTTTTACTACTTTCCATTTTTCTCTTTGTTGTATCACGTTGTACCGACTTATCGTTAAAAATCTCTGGGTAGTGTAGGAAATGTATAACACTCTTTTCTCTAATCTTATTCCTGTCAAAGATACCAAAGATTACCCCGAATGAAAATTTGAAGATTTCCATTATTATTTTGTATATCAATCATTTACGACATTATCCTCCGACATTTATACCTATATATTCATAAAAATGTTGACGAGTGCCCCATTATTTTTATCTGATAACAACTTAAACTGATTAATACTTGAAAGTCATAATGTATTTTTAATTTGATGAATTCAAATTCAAAAACATGGTACATCAATTAAACACCTATATATCTATAGTTGTTATTACAATATTATAGTTTTAAAAGTATACCTACGCAATATGTTTAAGGTTAGTGATTGCCTACATTGTGTGCAGGGGATATAGTCATCTGGGGCATTGTTCAAAATTGCACGCTTTTTTCCTTTTGTTAAATGAGAATTATTTAAGGGACGAACGTTCAAAATCGCATATATTGGATTGAAAGTTGACGTCGAGTAAAAAATACTGTTTACGTGCCCGATAAGTATAAATAAAAGCGTGTGATATTGATATATAAAACTATAAAAGTGTGCGGCATTGAAAGTGTACCTACGGTTATGATATAGGCGCCGGTTATCTGACTACCCCAAATACTTGTACATTCTGAATAAATTGAAGAATGTATATTTGTTTTTTTTTTTTGAATGCTTATATATATTGGTTTACAGGTAGAAAATAATAAAGAAGGAATTTTTGAGTAAAGAGCTTTTTGATGGAAAATTGTATAGGAAAACTGTAAAAAAAAAAATTGCAAAATTTTCTCAAAATATAAGTATCTATGTAATTTTATTGTTTTGTTATAAATTGGTAAATAATAATGTGATAGAATCCTACGAGTAAATGTTATAGCACTATTACATACATTGACGTGATGCCTTTTTCAAAAACGTATATGATGGGCTATAGGTGTTTAAAAAAAATTTATTTTTACATTGCGGTGTAATAAAACTTAAAATTGTCAGTATTATAACTATTAAGATCTGAAAATGTAAGAGATATTTGTTTGATTGAATGTTTAATACATAAATAATATGAGTATTCATATTTTAATTATCTACAAAAAAATAAAAATAATATATATAGTCACGCAATTGTTTTATAATACATATTTGTCACTATTTTTATTATTTCCACGTAAAAATATAACAACTAACAATCATAATATATTGAAATATATTTGAGTCATTTCGTTGTAATTCAAAAGATAATAATCATAACTCATATATAGGTAACTTAAATATATATTAAACATGTTTTTTTCCGTAATTCTAAATTTATAAAATATATTTATTACCATATACTATAGCTGAGTATTGTTTGTATATTATTATATGTATATCTATATAGTAAATCATTATTATCAACTTTTATATATTAATTATATAATAATATAATTATATAGCTAATTCACTAAGAATCGTTTTTAAAATTCTTCAAATTTAAAATCCGTGTGAATATCGAAGGTTACAACTTACAAGGATGCATCAACTTTTACCATAATATAGGTATGTATATTTGGTGAGATTTGAACATTTGAGCATTGTTGATTTGAAAAACAAAAAAATAGAGTGTTAAAACTGTTTATTAAAAGAATATTTAAGTATACGATTTACAAGTAGGTATACGACTGACTACTCTGTAAGAAATTAAGAAATTTTTGCCTAAAAATAATGTGTTTTTCTGCAGGACAATGTGGATGAAAAAAAAATGGAGTTGGCGATTCCACGGTAGCTCCATTTTCCACCATATCGTGCAACTTCGGACACTGCAGTTATGTCCCGTATCAAGAAAATCCTAAATACGACAGTACTGTTCTGCTTAAAGTAAAAAAATTACAACAATTTTCTCAAAAAACATTAAAAAGAAAAACCGTCAAAAAATCCAGAATATTTTATGAGCATTTTTACATTATAATAACAGTATGAAACACGGATAGTATGTTGTAATGCGATGCCGTGTGCGTATATTGGATATATATTATATATATATAATATAGATACATAGGCGCCCGCAGGGGGGGCAAGATGGGGCATTTGCCCCCCCCCCTGGATTTTTGGTAATATTGTAATGTTTAGTATAGTAATATTAATATATCTTTTGAATTTTTTATTTGAAATTGAAATATATTATACCTATGTATATACGCATATATATACTATTATACT
>JAIPRL010010566.1:0-15220 GCA_025469235.1 Pemphigus obesinymphae
TAACTCTAAATTAAACCGTTATAGAGCGTTAGCTATGCCAGATTTCCATTTATGAAACTTTTGCGACCCGTTCCCCTCTACACCCTCCATCTAAGCGATACCAGTCCATAGTATCTTAGTCCGTGGTCTCCGTCTAACCAATTGATAATGCACACAATTAACGTCCAGCATATTCATATCACGACTTGGTTATTTCCAATATTGGGGTACATTTACCTATTACCAAATTTATAGACTAGATCATTATCAATTTAATTTTGTAAAGATACAGCTATTTTAAAATTTCAATAATTTCAATAGATATATTTCTCTTTAAAATTAAATTTTCGAAAAAAAAGCTCTGCTGCATCATCGATAATTATTTCGTCTATAAATTTGATTATAGGTATATTTACACTAATATTAGAAATGTCCAAGTTATGGTAAGAATCTGGACGTAAATTTTGTATATTATTAGTTGGTTTGACAGAGACTAATAACTCTTATCGCATCCGATAAAATTGTCCGTATCAGTCTTACGGCGCGTGTCCTACGTGGCGTCCGTCAAATACGTCCGATGCGATAATCCGGCGAAAAATAAAAACAAGTGTATGCGATAATCCAATAACGGGCGGATTGGATGCAAATTTGAAAAACAAAATAATTTGTTTTCGCCGTATACGATAACGCGTTTGATATTATAAAATATGATATACTATATATATTACTCATATTACCTATATTATATTATATTATACTTTACTTATAAATTGAGTAAGTACTTGTCGATAATACGATATTATTGGGTGGTTGGGGGGTGTTCGGTTGTATTTTCCGACCGCACAGAAGCCGCGTCATCACATGCAACGATCGGATGATAATAAATGTAACTCTACATTATATTATAATACCTATATATTATTAAATCCAGATGGCTAGTCATTTCGGTTTTTTTTTCATTTTTTTTTTTTTTTTTTTTTTTTGTGGTTACAAGGATCTTTTCTTCTACTGACATTGGTTTTTGAAAATTTGTCGAACTATAACTACAATCGGGAGTTATTTTTTCTACTATGTAGTCACACATGTGTCTATAGACATCCTAGTGTATGTTAAAAATAAAGCAGCATTGCCACGTAAGTTTCCATACAAATGATGGAATTTGCCGAAAATAAAACGATCTTTATAGATCTGTTGTATTTTGCAAACGTTTTTTTTTAAATTTTAAAATCAGATATTTAAGTTAAGTACTTTCAGATAAATTTAATAGGTAATGAAACTATTTCTGATTTTGAGGGCGACATAATATTATAAATTATAATTTTACTTGGAGTAATGTACTCTAAAATCATCGGTGATGGATCTACTACTGGATAAAAGTTGTTTTCTGAAGTACAAAATAAATAACATTATTGTAAAATTAAGGGATTCTTGCTCCGCTTAGATTCTAAGAACGTATATAGATTGGATTATGTTTGGATTTTTTACATTTTAAATCCCAATAATCTATAACATTTATAAACCTAGAATATAATATAGTTGTCTATACATTTTTTCTTGGCATTTTATACATTTTTCTATTCTTAGCATACAAAATTTTTGGAAAACAATTTTTCAAAAAGTCAAATATTTATAGGATTGTTAATATTAAAAAATAATAAGTAAGAAATTTAATAATCGATTTTATGAAACAGCTGGACAAAAATTGATAATATCGGGATTTGTATAATTAATTATATAATATATTTAATTATTGCACTAAAACATTTAATATCAAAAAAAAAATAATAATTAAAAAAAACCATTATGGATCTAGAAAATTATAATTTATTGTAGTGATGGGTATGATTTTACCACATCCTGGTAAATCGATTGTTTTTGAAATTAATAAGCTTTCGAGAAATAATTCCGATTTTGATCATTTCTGAGTTTTTATACATTTATCACAAAAATAATTTTTCTGGAAGTTTACAGGATATTACTGTATAGCTTAAGATATATATTATGATAGTACTATAATATTTCTATAAAGTTTCCTAGTTCATTTATAATTTTGTAAGATAGCCCCCAATAAATGTTTAAGCCTGGCGATTTTTTTTTTTCTGACTGGTACTTTGATACGGTTCAATATAGGTTTATATTTTAATATACAATATATATAATTATCTTATCTATATATAGAAATAAATATCTATTTAAAATATTTCCTATGACCTCGAAGAGGATATTTTGGTTTCATCATGTTAGCATTTATATATATTTTTTTTTTGAATTTTCGTTCTGTATAGGTACCTTATATTTTTCTTCCCATGCATTGCGTCTACGGATTGTGAAAACTAAACCGCTTGAAAGAAAACCTCTATAGCGTATACAATATATATGTCTGTATTACGTTAACGGTTTTTTTCCTCAAGGATTCTAAGGATTTTTTTCATGAAAACGATCACTCGACTCTAGAGATGAAAAATTTCCCACTTTTTTTTTTTTTTTTTAAATTAATATATTTTCATTTTTTTACCTAAGTAAAACCGTGTTCTATAAACAAATTCAAGTTGGTATTTAGTATCTATTTTGTTTGCTATGTTATATTTCACGCATTACACTATCGGTTTTACACATTTGCGAGTCATTAAATAATTTTCGAAATATTCCTAAAGTTTTGATGCTACATATTGTAGTGTAGTACCGTACCTACATGATTCTGACATTGAAATTAAAATGTACTATGGTCGGGAAAATGAAAAGTGGCCGCTGATGTGAACACCCCTGTCATGGCGGTTAATTTTCATCAAGGTAACGTAAAATAGTATTTAGTGATACATCGTCACCTGAGAATGAATGAAAAGGTTCTATGTCAAAATAACGAATTGTTCAGGAGAGCGTTTTAAAGTTAAAAATGGCTATTTATTTTGCTGAATTAGAACTTAAATGTACTCTGTATCTCTACCAATACTTATCAGATTAAAGAAATTCTAATATCAATAGATGCTTAAAAATATAAATATTGTTTTATGTAAAAAAGTGATTTTTCGAAAAATTGATTTAGAACCTTTTCATTCTCAGGTGACGACATGCCAAAATCGTATTTTCGTTCCACAATCCCCCTAAAATAAAACTACAATAGTCAAAAGGTTGCATTTGTATCCAGAACGAACCTAAAAAGGAGATAATAAAGTCGTATACAAAAGCGTAGGCCGTAGCCAGCCAGATATTTGTACACAGATCGTGCAACTCGCATCTTAGGCGTGTTTTAGTTGTCAGGAAAAATATAGTTGCTATACTAAATTTCCGGTGCACACTACTTGCGTCCCAAATTCTTATCAATAATACACTTACGTCCTTGAAAAATGAAATACCCGAAACTGGTTATCTACGGTGCATACTACTTGCGTCCCGAAAAAATATATCAATTAAAATGTATGACTCGCGTCTGTACCTATTCCCTGATCTCAAATGTCAGCTATCCGATTATTATTTATTTGATTCACATTTAATATGCATATAATACAATATAGGTAACATAACATTACAATTTAGAAAATTAATAATTGTATAATAATAAATTATGTATACCTAATAATAAGTTTTTCTATTTTATTTTTTAAAATCGCATTTGAAATTTTATTCATTGCTCATAATTTCACACCGATAATTAATCAATGCCTTCCTTTTAAATTTATATCAACTTGTTTTGTTATTTTAAAATTACGTTATATAATATTGTTATATTGAGTTTTAGGTGTCTAAAAATTTATAGCTGTATTATTTTCCTTTTCAAATAATTTATTGATGATATTATATTAATAATGGTCATTCTTCGTGGACTTATTATTACCATAAACGTATTTTTTCAAATAATATATATGTACGTTTATACATAATATATATTTTATTTGCTCTTATCATGATCGAAATGCGTCCCAATTTCCGGGACGCAAGTAGTGTGCAACCTAAATTTCACGAGGATTGTCCAGTACATTATCTAAAAACAGGTGTGGCACCTGTTTTTTTATTTTGTTATCACTCGTCACTTATTGTAATATTATGCATGCCCGCCATATAAACATTGATAATAGAGTTTCTCTACCCGTAAAACGTTACGAGAATGAGAAACTTGTACACTGATTCTTGTATTCAAGAACCAAAACATCAAAATATAGTTTCTGCTACCCGTATACGCAAACGTAAATATGTATTCAATTTTGTTATCACAAAATGTACTACTTATCATAATATTTTAGTACTCTTTGTAAACCGTTTTATTCATTCTACTGTTCAAGTAATATACTCGTCTATGAATTTTTTTATTTATTATTTAAATACTGCATAAAGTTTTTTTTTTTGACTTGATGTGCGATATTGTTGTTTTGATACAATATTATAAGTATGGAACAAGAGTTAGTACACTTATTTCACTATATTTTACTATATTCATTTTCACAATATTTCATTGGTTTTCGGGAAATTTACGACCAAAAATATTGGAAAACAAATTATCACCAGAGCGCTGCTATAAACGGTTTTGCCGCTGTACCGAGCGTGACTGTACCTATATACTTTTAGTATACCTATGTACAATATACTTTTCCGGTGATCGCCGATCAAATATATATATTATGCAATTATTCATATCAAAAATAAGTTTTGTTATGTATTTATAACACATAGTTATATTACTTAATGATATTATTACTGTACCTATATTATATTTTATTATTAATGTATATTATTATATTATTTATATGCATAAAAGGCAAAGAAATAATAAATAACCAAAAATATTGGATACAATAAATTAAAATGTACCTATATTAATTTTAATTAATTAAATATTGAATAATAAAATAAATACAATATTAGTGTATTAATAATTAATAATAATATATAAAATATTATAAATTATAACAACATATTATAATTCAACATATACGCATATTGCCTATTAGACCATTTTGAAACTTTTAAGTAAAAAACCTCCCTAAAATATATACCTAAATTATATGACATTTATATACGAGAATGACAAACAAATCCCGGGAATACTGCGCATGCGCACTACTACGGTCACGTGATTTTCTTGTACACGGGAAACAAAATTACTTGTCGCAGAAACTAATAATCATTTTAAAATGTGCTTAATATCTAGCTACGGTTACACAGCACCCTGCATTCTTATCATATGCGCGATTCCAGATGATCTTTCGTGAAATTGAGTAAAACATTTTAATTTTTCCAGCGGCCACTTTTCATTCTTTCGAATACATGTGTAGATAATATAAAATCGATACCCATATTATATGTATCTATATGTTATATTGTATTATGTACTACTTATATTATAGTAGGAACTATAAAAGATATGTACTTAAAACTTATTATTTATATTTTTACCTACTTGGGTTTTTAACTCGAAATTTAAATAATGCTTTGTCTTCGTAGTGTTTCGTTTCCGTTTCGTGTAAATTGTTTTTCTCTCACCGTGTCTTTAATAACACCGTACCTACCTACTCGAAAGTATATCACGTGCACGGATGACTCTAATGAGAGAAGTAGTCTCTTTTCTGTGTTTTGTAATAGTTTTACTTCCGAAAAACATACACTTGATCCTGTACTTGTTGTTTCAAGTATTCATATTCACATTCCGATTTAGATTATAATAATACAACAAACAAATGTATAGCTGTATACTCGCGCAAGTTGTTTCCTGCGAAAACAATAGATGTACGATGTTATTCAAATTTTGCTACAGGACTACTATTATTATAATACCCAAATGACATTTTTGGAATTTTCTATTTAAGCTCATTGAAATCCGAAATGTCATGAGTACGTATTTGCCATGAATTCATCCATCGTGTATTAAAAATAGATTGTCTACATGTTTGAATATTCGTGGTGTATATAGCGATATTACCTATAGTATCAAAAACGAGAGTAAAAAATGACGAAAATAATGTTTCAATCATAAATTTCACTCATTTTGACGACTACTTACATAATATTATATGGCTAAAGTCTGTGTGCTTTCTAATAATAAAAAAAATACGTATTATATTAATCAATTGATGTAATCTCAAAATTCTATTTCTGAAAACACATTACTATAAATTATATTATATAGTAAGAGTTTTCAAGTGATTCAAACCAGCATTTGTTTGTGGCTATATTTAACAATAACCACATTGATTTTTTACGATCGAGTTATTGCTGTACTGCATATGGATGCATACTGCATACTGCCGTATGGGTTCGCGAGCCAAATTAAACATGAGCCTAATTTAATATTGTCGATTCAACATTCAACTTTTAAATTAGTATATGTCTAATAATATATTATATTGTGTAATGTGTGTATGTAATAATAATGTACTGTTGGTCATTTATTTTGCTTCGATTTTACGATTTTTCATAATAAATATATATTAAAATGTTATCCGACTATTGAATTTTGTATTTATAAACAATTGCGAATGATTACGTTTGAAATATACACGTTCCTATTGTGTTCGAAAATGAGAAGGGGGAACATTATTATTGATTTTTTAGGACACACCAAAACATGCTTCTAATATTTTGGAAATAAAAATGTTCATAGAAATCCTGTTTTCCGGAGAATGCAACAAATAAGATTGTTTTTAGACACAGATAATATAATAATGTAAAATATACTAAAGAAAGTTGGAGCCATGTGAAGAAAAAAAAAACAAATTTCATACGTGCTTTGAATTTAAACACTAACTATAACCATACTTTTAGGCTGGTCATCTTTTGTAACTTTTATACTATGTTCTTTGTGTTTTTTAACGTACATAATATATGTAATGTTATATTGTTGTCATTGTATATTATATGCAAATCACTTATAAAATGTTAGAAATAACACTTTTTTTTCGAGGAATCGATTTCAGAACTGTACCTAATATGCTTTTATAGTATATTATAATAGGTGTATATTATTCTGTTTGGGTAGGTATTTGCGGTGTATTAAAAAAATAATAATAATTTAAGTTTTATTTACACTTGTATTGTCAATATAAACTTAAACACTTGTGACTGTTTATTAATACATAAACACAACAGTTTTTGATTAGTGTTAAAGATAACAACATAGTTGTTGAAATACTTATACGTAACGCAGTTAAAAGTGTAGGTATATCATTTTTGTGATTTGGATATTGGATTAATAATAAGTTCTAATTTTATATTTAAATTATCCCAGAATAAAATATTTTAAGATTCAAATACTACTTATTTCAAATAATATAAACAAATATTTCTAGTTTTCTGTGCTGTTTTTCAAAAATCTTAAATAATAAAAAAGTTATTAATTTTAAAAAAAAAACTTTTTTTTTTTGGTTCCTTATAGACCATCAACATCAGTTTTATTTGTATTATCCAAAAAAGGACAAAGGTAGAACACGGATAATTTTGTCCACCATGTTGTGTAAAAATTTGGGTTTTTAATTATAACTACAGTCTGAAAAGTCTGAAAAATCTTACTTCTTGTAAAACGGTTTTGTTCACAAATATCGTGATTACGCAACAATAAAATGTGGTACTGATGTAGATATATTTTTAAATCAAAAGATTTTCATTTTCTTTTTTAAATTTCATAAAAATTTCCTTTACAGAACACCTTAAAAATCGCATGTGTGGCGTTCACACCAATGATTTTCAGTAATAAAAACAGGTCTACGAATACAAACGAAATGATCTATTAAAGTATTTTAGAGTTTCAAATACCTATATTTCAATTTATAGAAAAGAATATTTGGAAACAATGTCATAAGGATTTTGCAAAATATTAATTAACAAAGAAATTCCAGTGATTTAAAAACTAAAAAAAGGATTTTTGTACATTTATATTGTACTATAAATAAAATAATTATAAAAAAAACTTGAGATCGTATCCGCACTGTCTTAAATATTTTATGCTATAGGTATGTTTTAACTCTAAACCATTTTAAAAAGCTTTTTTGTTTGTATTTTGTAAATTTAATTTTGAACGAATGTGATTACACAACAATAAAAAGTAGTACGGATACTAAATTTCATAAAATTGCTTACACAAAATCCCTTAAAAGTGGTCACGCTGACTTCCTCTAATTTTAAAAATTTAAAGTAATTGTATGTATTATATTGTAAAAATTTTAAATTTATGTTCAAAAATAGTGATAGAGTCAAATTTTAAAATATATATTTGCAAATTATTTTCAACTGCTCAATGAAATTGTAGTGTCCTATATTATGTTCTATGACCCATAGTTTTCAATCATAATAATAATTATAATTATAATATTTTCTTAAATTTAAATTCAATTGACTAAAATATTGTTAGAAATACTGCAAATAGGTACTTACATATATTTTTATATTTTCTATAGGTATTACCTGGTACACATTTCCTATTTATTTTTATTACCTAATGAAATTTTTTTCTCTTTTTTTATTCAGTGTAAATCATTATAAATATAAAACACTGAACAGTTCAATAGTTATAACAGTTAAATAGCTATATTTAAAATAGTGTGTCACATAATAATGATTCATTTATTCATAAAATACATTGTCTATAATGATATTGTATCTTTATTCTTCAGAATATTTCATTTTAAAGACTCATAATGACGACCATGCGCTCTTATGGTATTAATGAAGGGCAAGAATAGCAATGTTGAAAATTGTACCAAATTAATTGGGAAAATGGAGTAAATTAGGTGAAGTTCAATTTCTGTATAGTCTGAGGCATGGTTTTTTTAAAGGATTATTTTTAACTGCATAGGTAAAATTCCTTCCAACATTTTGTTAGGTATAAAAAATAAACCTAAAGTCCTTTATAGACGCTTTCCCAAATAAATTCTCTTACATTTATTCTAGGGTCTAGGATTAAAGGAATGTGTCAACCAAAATGTTATATATAATTATAATATATAATAATATATATGATGTATAATATATATATATATATATATACATACATGTGTGTGTATATAATTATTATTATTAGGTATATATTCTTATTTATAATTTCTCATGGTTAAGTATTAAAAATAGAATAAAAAATTCTTTTAAACTAATAAAAACAATTTTCAATTTTAGTTTATACGTTCCTAATTATCCTAGACTGACTCTCGAATTGCACTAGTATTTTCAATTTATTCTAAATAATTCAAAGAAATTTAGAGCCACCTTCTTCCCTAAAGTCTTTACTGAGGTATTTAACTTTTTCTTTATTAAATCTTCAGCTTATACCTTAATGATATGAAATCAAATAATTATTATTTAATGACGATTATAAATTAAAATATCTTGTGAATGACCTTAGGTATATTTAAGAGGATGTCGGCGCAAACAATTTTCAATGAAAAACTCATATTAACATTTATCATTTTTAACACCTTATAAACATCGTAGAATCGAAAAATAAATTATAGATATCAACATTATCTAGCGTTTAACTGAGGTTTTTTACGATATCTTAATTTTTTTCAAGAGTTATAGTTATTAAAAAAAAATAAAAAATGTTGGGTTCTTAACAATTTAGAAAAACGGCTCCGTAGGGCACTAGATAATTTTGTTTTTTTATTGCGTTTGTTTTTTGTTTTATGTTTCTAAGATATTTGTAAGTTGTTATAAATGAGAAATGCAAAAGTAATGTTGTTTTCAATCAAATTTTATCAATCAATAAAATATGATAAGGTAATGGGACCAATTTATCAGTCATTTTAAAAATGCATTTAGAAATTGTTCAATTGTTAGATTTTCATTTTTCTTAAAATTTTCTAAAAACTGCCTATATATAGAACTCCATAAAATGATGGTCGCCCTGACATTCTCTTAATAGTATACTAATACTATAATATTATAGTACCTATAGAAATTTATAGAGTAATTACAAATTATTATAATATTTTTTTATTATACAAATTGCGATACCCATCAATATATTATACATTATGCATCTAATTATGTATTCATATATGTAATTAAATATTTCAGGAGTTTTAATAGTAAAAAATATATTATTTTATTTTGAGTAAAAGGAAAATCATATATATGAAATCTGAACCAAGTGGGTTTATAAAAAAATCTTGTTTTTCCTACCCGATTGAACATGTACCACTCGATGACTTTCCAAAATCTGTTGCACTTTTTGTCACTAATTGTGTAAAGTGGTCATTTTTCTCACCTTTTGTTTTTAGTTTTTACCAATTTCATCTAGTTTCTTAAAATTTGAATATTGTTTTCTTGCATTATTATTAAAAAAATTTTACACAATTAAAAATATACCTAGTATCATGTTCCTTTTCTATTAGTAATATTAATACATATAATATAACCTGTACCTTTTATTAATATTAAGATGCTCATTAAATAGTTTTAATATTAAGTTTGTAACAAAGTTTATAAAAAAAAAAGTGTACATAGTATTAATAATTATATTTCAATAAAGGTTTATAAACAAAATTGTATGTTTTAATCACTTAGTAAGATCTAGTCACTTAGTAAAATAAGTCATTTTTCTCAATAAGGCGCGGAAAAAGGATTAATTGTGATTTAAAAAGGCTTCAAACGAGCAAATAATTTGTGGTGTTTAAAAATGGAAAATAGTATTTAGACTAAACTTCTATATCAATTTATGATGCGTATATGCACTTGTGTAATATCTCTATTAGCAAACCTATATTTCAAGCGCACTTGAATCCTATCGATAAATACGTATACGTCAGTACGTATCTTGGTTGTTATGTAGAATTCACAAATTTGTATATGCTGAATTGGTGGAAATTTTGATTTTAAACAGATTTGACATGCGAATATGTCATACGAACATGAATAATTGAAAATCTAAAAATAAATAAATTGCATTCATACCAAACCGTGTAATTGGTTATTTTAACGTACATTGGTAGTATATATTTTAATATACCAGTTGAATATTTTTATATATTATACCTATAGGTATTAAAACCATTTTTTTTTTAAATGAGACGAATTAAAAAAATTTAATCTTTTCTTTCTTGTCCTTGCTACATATTTTTATCGTATTCTTGAGAAAGAAATAAATTCGTTGTTGGTACATATATATATATATATATATATCTTTATGTTACACAAATGGTAGGGGTATATGCATTTATTTACTTTCTGGATAATGTATAAAGTTAAAAAAATCGAGTTTTTACTACTATTGATTACAATACATACTAAAAATCGCCAAAACCAACACAATATCCGATGCTTATTACTTTATTATATTATATCTAATATATTTAGTTTTATTATTTTTCAAAATTCAATAAAATGAACATAATAAATAAAATATGCATTTGTTGTTATCGCTCAATTGTCGCGCGAAGTAGAACAGTATTACCTATATATATATATATATTTAAACATTAACGACCGTACACATGCAAAATTATATTAGATAGTAGCAATATTTTATTATCAATACAAGTTAATTTATTTTCATTTTGGTTCAAGTACTACTATAATAGAGCCTTAAAATTAATGTGTAGAGTCGAAAAAAAAAAAACATCGCGAATTTGATTTTACGAACCCTGAAATACCTAAAAATCATTATTAAAAAAAGCATTTTTATAAATACATATTTTATGTTAATAAAATGTCTTAATTTGGTATGTTAGGATTTAAATAGTTTTAATTTGTAAATTTCTGAAAGAGAATAATATCCATATCTTCCTTTTTGCTACTGCAGCATTAAATAGTGTTTAAACGTATAGTATTATATATATTATATTATAGGTACGAATTATAACTTAGAATGGTAATAAATTCCCTACACCAAATGAATAAACGCATCTTAATGAAACCATTAAGTACTATATTGATATTTGATATTATGAAAAAAAAAATTATATAATCGAATTTTCAATACTCAAAACCCCAAAAAAATAATATTGACACGGCTGGTTCAAAACCTTACTTGTGATGTATTATGTTATTATTATCATAATTATTATATTATGAGAAAAAGTCATCTCGGAGTACTTATAGTAGAAGGAATTACGAATTTCAGTTTAACTATCTATTTATTTAACAATAGTGTTAAGTACATGTAGTTGTACTACTTTTTTTTGAAAATATCACTAGTTAATACATATTTTTTTATTTTTCATGATTTAATTTTTTATATTTTTTGGTTCGACCTAACGCTACGATATAATAATATTATAGTACATTATTATATGTACTGTATACTTAGTATTTTCATAACAGATGTTTTTATATGTATTTAGTATATAATGTAATATATTTAATACATATTATACTTTTTTATATAAAGAATAAAAAACATTTTACAGTTAATTATCTATTTTACGAGTGGTGGGGGAGATAATACCCCCATCCCCCACCTCAAATACGGATATAAATATTAATAATAGAGAAATCGGGCCAAAAGAATACTTGAATATGGTCTATAGGTTATAAGAAACATTGTACATAGTAACATTGACCAATCCTCCAAAGGGAGGAGTTTTTTGTGATAAAAGAAGGATTAATTTTAAAATGTACTTTTTTTTTTTTGGATTTTTATAGCTGGTCATCATATTAAATAGTATTGTATCTTTAATTATATATATATATCATCTTAAATTGGTATTCTTAATAATATTTAAACATATTCTTTGTAAACTAATTTTCAACCAGAATACTTATCACGAAATATTATACTAAATATTTAATTTACAGCACCTAATAGTTTTTATGTATATTATGCATTTATGCCTATAGCTATTATAAATAAATATTGTTTATATTATAATCAGATTAATTGCTAGATTTGTACAGGCTTATAGGATAAAATAATAAAAGTATTTCCACCCCTTATTTGCACGGTTTTTTTTTATATTGCATTATATAATCGGTATAGTAGGTATTTAAATGTTGGTTATATTGTTTGATTGAAACAGTAGATTTTCTTAGTAGATAAGGTAAGGTAAAGTTGTTTATGATTGTAAAATGCAATATAAGAAAGATTAATTTAAAACATTTTAAATTTTATTAGGACTCTCAATTTGTATTTTGTTTAAATAACTTCATTATTTTTTATTTAAATATATTTTTTTAAATTTATTAAATTGATTAATTATCATTTACATTTGGAATCGATAAAGACTTTTAAAGAGTCGATAAGTACTAATCATAGTAACAGTTTATTTTGTTTTTCAAATGCAATTTTTGAAATCTCATAGTTTTTAATTTTAATAAAATAAAATATATTTAATATGTAGGTATGAAATTTTAATTCTGATAACTAAAGCTGTAGTTTCACACGTGGTGGTATAAACGGGCACGATTAAAAACCGCCGTGGTTATACATACGTTGTGCAGCCGTGTTTAAATGTAGATTTCACAAAGGAAGCACGCGATTGGATCGCGTCATTAAAAACCACATTCGACCACGTCTGTTCAATTTGTCTGTAACATACACTACACAAACTGCTTTACAATTTTATAATAATTAAAATTTTTAAATTTTTATAAAAACAAATTGAATATAAAATACAACAAACACGTTGTAATCACAATAATTCCACGATTGAGAAATAATAATTTTTTTATGTGTGTTTGAAAAACGGTGGTGTTTTAATCGTGCAGTGTGAAGCCAGCTTAATTCTTGGTTGATATAAATATTATAATTATTTCCTTAATTTTACTAATTCTATGTATTAAAAATAATAAAAGTTAAATTATATAACGAAAAATTGAATACGTTTCATTAATATTGCTTATTATATTAGTGTACAATGATTTTCCTCATTAATAGTGATTATGACCTTTATAAATTGTTATCTAAATAAGGTTTCTATTTTAAAAACTTTTTGATAGTAATTATTTAGGTAGGTAAATTATTTTTAAATAATTGCTCGGAAATGCTCATATCCGCAAACTTAATTAAGTTTGAAATTGTTTTTATTTTTATACTGTGTATTCTATAATTCATTTGAAGGAAAGTCAAGAAAGAAGAATTATATTAAATATAGTTCAAACTATATACCTATTTATTATTTAGGCTAATATTATTATGTTAATTTTAGATTTTAAACTATGAACATAATAATATGTTTAAAAAATTTTAATTTCACACGCATTAGATATTTAGATATAGGTAAATAAACAAATAATAATCATTTAATTTATCATTGTTTTTTAAGTTTATGAATATTGAATAATTAATAATAATATTATTTTTACTCGTATATAATGTGTTATGATTAAAATTATGTTAAAAAAAACCTGTTGTACGTGTTGATTTTTCGTTTTTATGATACTCTGAGATAAATTTTATAAACTATACTTTTATGTTTTCTGTAATATGAGTTTATTCAATTTATTCCTAGATAAAAACATGTGATTTTAGTAGGTATATACTGTAAATAAAAATTAAAAAATTAAATTTCAGGTAAACAACATTTCTGGTAATTGTTTTAGGGGATTTTAATTTTTTAATTTTTACGGTCTTGTTTGAGGTTTTTAGTTAAATATGGGAATTGATGTTTTCGCAATAAGGCTGTATAGTAACATCTGGGACATAATATATAATAATATTTTTAGAATCCTAATCGTTCTTCCTCCTTCGTATATTTCATATGTTACCGATTAATTTTTTGGAAATTCTGTTGTGTGATCAGTTTAAAATGTTATCACGGGCGCATATTTTTGTAATGGTTTTTCCGAGTTATTTTTCCCCTATATAGCTGTAGCTGTACTGCTGCAGTGCTTTTGCTTGGAGAGACAGAAAAAAAAGACAAAATATATCATGTCCCCCAACATTAATATGCGAGTCAGTAACATGGTACAGATGGTCCTTTACCCCGGCTTTTTACGTATGGTTTTTTAATCTTTTTACATTAAAACATTTTATCGTTACTCATTAGACCTACATATTACATTGATCATTTGTTGTTAGAAAAGAAAAAAAGCAATGAGATATTTATAGGTATAGGTTTTACCAGATATGACATCATTTCGTTCATATAAATAATGGTAACTTGTATTGATTAATTGTTATTCAAATTAAAATTAATTTGTTTCAATTAAACAAATTTAATTAAAGAATCTCATTAGAATACACAGGCGCCACTTGGTCAATTTTAGATTCTGAGCGTAGCGAGGTAGCTAGTGGTTTTACAATGATGTTTATTTTATTTTTTTTTTTTCTCTGTTAACAAATTTACTACCAGAAGGAGTGCTCCGATCTTTACACTCATACCCT
>JAIPRL010010567.1:0-15213 GCA_025469235.1 Pemphigus obesinymphae
GATAATAGGTGTTTAAGCTCTAAATCTAACCAAAATGCCATAATTTCAATTTTGCGTTGTACAATTTTGCTATATTGCCAATTAGATGGACGGAGACAGAAAATGCGGGTATAGCATCCTCTTAATATTTAAATCAATATTTGCCTTGTTGATAAGGAATTTGTTAGGTACAATTTTAGAGGGGGATGATCGCCCAGTTGCCCCTACACACGAGCCGTCACTGCAGGGTACAATATATAGGTTGGAAAATATATAATGTATTTCATAGTAGACATATATAAAATAATTTATGTAAGCGAATTTATGATTTTTTTAGAATGTAAAATGCTCTCAACAATAATAATTATGTAGTACATAGTATATATATATATATCTTGTCAATACTCAACTTACAATTGAAAATTAATTAATGACAATTAAAAAACTATATAAAAATCAATATATATATATACTTAAAAATCCTTTTAAAAACATCCGGTTTTAAAAATATCGTTTCGATCCTTATAAAGTAAAAGTATATATTAAATATTAACACAACAGTTATTCTGGGATACACACTGTGTATATTTCCGAGTGTACAGGAAACAAACGGAGCCATATAATATGTGCACTATCGAAAACAAATATTTTCCGATGATTTATGTAGGATGTTTTTTGAGGATTAAAGAACGAAATGTAATAAATTAGTTCATTCGACAAACAAAAAATAAACTATAATAATAATAAAACGTATCTTCATTTCTGGTTTCGGAGTATATGGATATGAGTACATAATATAACATACTCGTAATATAGTATATATGAATCGTATATTGTTCGTCTATATAACATATAATAATATATGCCGCGTATACATACATTGAATGATTAAAAAAACACATGGAGGCTTTAGAATAGAAATTCGAATAAACAAAACAAGTCGGTCAGGATGTGGAATGAATATTGACGAAAAAGGGAATAAAGGATAAGAAAATGTCAACATGTATGTACACGGACTTTTAATATTATTAAATTTTAGTGTAATTATATAGAACATAATTTATACAAAAAAAATCAAATTTCTACTATTTGTAAATTCCGATAGGGAAGCAAGAAATACATATTGGTTTTACAATAACTATGTCTTTTTTTTTATATATATCTGTACTTACCCAAAAATAATATAGCATAGGAGTGCTCCAAACATTTCATGGGTACTTATTGAAATTCTATCTAGTAATAAAAAAAAGTAAAACGCGTAAGAAAAAATTACCGCAATATTAGCAAAACTATATAGCTAGGTAGCTTCCTATAACCGCGTACACGATATCCGTTTTTTTTGCACAAAAATTTTTAATTTCTATTAACATGACAAACCGTAATAGAAGACTATTAATACTGTACTTACAATATCGTATATAGACATAAAGATATTTTGAGGACATTTAAAAAACGGTCTCATTGGGGGTTCCGTGAGAAATTTGTCGCTTCTAAAACGTTGATGACTGAACTTGGACAAAACGATGTACAGTTTCATAATGATTTTCGTAAGTCCACAAGAACTTTTGACGAAATTCTGGAATATCTGAAGCTTCATATAGCCCGTCAAGATACAAAAATGACATAACATAACATAAAATGATTAAAATGTCATAACTATCTCGCTACTTGCCAGCCGAAATAGTATTGCATGTATTTTTCAATGTACAGTCTTTCAAAATGAAATTAAAATAAATAAATAAAACGTTCCATCGACGGTCAAAATATGTTGATGAGCGAGTAGGTACCTATCCGTTGGGTCCGACGGTACCGGTCCGTTCATTTTTATATCCGTTTACAAAACGGATTATGTGTAAATGTACAAGATTATATTATATAATTGTGATTTGTTTGGTCATGTATGAGCAATTTTCAAATAATATTGTGTATATGATTGCGTATATGTAAATGATTATTATTAGTGTATGTAACACATTACCAGCATTATATACACACCGCAATAACATACGCGCAGGCACACGTGCAGGGTAAATTATCGTCCACGTTTCGTGGTGAAGTATTTCTTCAAAATTTTACTCAAAAGTGCCCATTGTTTTGTCCATTGCATCGTAGCGATTTATCGATTTATCGCAATAGCCCGATTTCAATTTGGAAAACCTTTACGAATTAACTTTTAATCGATTTTTTTACTATTTAAATTTTTTTATCCAATATTTTTATATTTGGTCAACGTTTATTTAGTAATTTTAAACTTCCTAAAACAATTTTAAAGTATAAATAAGAAAAAATATTAAAAATGTTGATTAAAAGTAGAGTTGTTAAACAAATTTAAATGAGTTCTCGACATCTTTTATACAGGACTATTCCATCAATCGTTATAGATGGACCAAAAAAAATAAATAAATAAATAATAATACATAAATAACGATAAAAAAAAAAAATAAGGGTATTAGTACCGTTTTAAAAAAATGTACAGAAAATTGTTTTAAAAATTAAATCCGTATTGAATGCTTTTAGAAATAATTTTATAGTATGCAAAACTACATTTACCCAGTCAAATTTTTAAAACAAAACACTAGTCTGCACAGTGTTTTGGTTATACACTTGCAGTAAATAACGTAAAACGGTGAGGTGAAAAGCGTATTTACAAGCGGAAATCGGACGGAAATGAGACGCTGCCATGGAGAGAATTTCCCATTTCCTTGGCACATTTTTTGCCCGCGGTAACGTCGGCATTTATATCAATTACATCGTCGGTATATAGTATATATACGCATTATTACGTCATCGGACGTAAATAACAGCATATACGTGCAAAGTTTCGGTGTCGATCAGTCGTTGAAAAACATTATTATATCTATAATTGTCTAAGTATTCCATAATAATTAATAACACGCGTTGGTACATAATATATACCATGGTTCTGGTATACTGGTAGATCCCTGAAAACGATTCAAACAATTCAGGCAAATAATGATAGCTTAGACGAAATAATAATTCAAAAAAATTATGGGCGCAGAGTTCAAGGATCGTGAATTATTAGTTTGTGTTCAATAACATAATGGTATTATAGAGATACGTTTTTGTTTTTGATGTTATCATTATTGTTATATTTTTTTTTAATCGAGATTGGAATATAAAAGTAAAGTCGTACAAGGTTCTAGTGTTTAGCCAATGTATCTTCGATAATACGATGATTGATGAATACATTTTAGAAAATTGCAAGACTCCAATGATATTGCCTCTTAAATATTGTAATTTACACATCTTACAATAGATATTGTAACTCACAAACCTCCTTAAAATATCTTATTATTATTTTATACATTAACAAGATATATGTTAAACAAATATCGTGATTACACGACAATAAAAAATGATACTGACATAGGACCACTAGCTAATTATAAAATACTTTTAAAATGAATTTATTTACGAATTGATCATTTTTAATTTTACTTAATATTTCCTTGAAATTGTCTGCGTATAAAACCTTTCTAAAATCGAATTCTTCAACGTCCATTGTAAAAAGTAAAAAGAAAAAAAAAATGTTCCGTGATACCCCAAAGTGTAACCGATTGAACCCGACGTCCAGTGGCAAAACTAGCGGGGGTCAGGAGGACAACTATACTTATATTCCCTAAAGTTACTTCAGTCGGCCAAATTGATTGTGTCAATCGGTCAATAATCGTCAAAGGTATATGACCTTATTCTTTTGTTTACTACACAAATTAAACACACTGCACTGCCCCCCCTTAAAAAAAAAAAATACTTGGCTACCCGCCGATGTCCCATTATCATGTCCCGTTTCCGTGCACGGTTAGATCAGGAACTTATAGGTTATGTTATATTATATTTCGCGGTAATTATATTATATATAACACATACATACCTAACCTAAGTCATATATATATAGACACTTATAATTAAATAACGCTCGTTTTTTTTTTTTTTTTTACAGCGGATTTTTTCTTCTAAAACTATTTTGTGTATAAAAAAAAAAAAAATTACACAACATTTAACGCGCAGTTTTTCCGCTTGTCCGCCTCTTCGCTCCCCGCCAGAAAAGGTCATCGATCCTCCGAATACACACACGTGCACACAATGTACGCGTGTTTACAGTGTATATAAACCTAACCTAACCGTAGTGTGTATAGGTACGAATATATACGATATATTATAATAATAATAATATAGTAATACACTTATGTACATAAAAAAAAAAACCACCGTTGCCACACACTTACGCTTAAATATAATATTATGTGTATATAATATAATATACGAACATCGATTGTTGCACACGTATATGTACAGCATACATACGGACATGTGCGAACTTGCCTCCACCCTTCTCCGGGGAGACCGAGTTATTATATGCGGTAGTCACAGTTTTTTACAATTCATTTATATATTATATTTTATTTTTAAACACGATAATTTATTTTTTTTTCATCTAAATTATATTTGTTACGTTATTAAATATAACATGCCGTGTAAAGTGACATAAAAACATGAACAGTCGCCGTAGAAAATCGTGGGACTCGAGGAGTTTGATGGATTTCAATTCTAAAAATGGACTTGAATTTATTAACACACCGCTACTGTGGTTTAACCGCGAGTCAAATTATTTTAAAATTCGTTTTTATATAGGCTGTGTCATATTGATGAATAATAAAACCATTTTTTTTTGGTTTTTTATTTCTTACTATAAAACGCGTAATTTTTGTTTAGTGTTGTAAGTAGCAGTAGTGTGTAAGTAGTTAGTAGCTTAAAAGTGTCCGGACATTAGTAGTTAGTATATATTACTAATATTACTGATAGTAAATTAGTATATTGGTAATCTGATAAAAAAAGTTGTGCGATAGTGATGTGATATTATTAATTCCAATTTTTGAAAGAATTATATTCTAAAAAATAATCTTTATTTCTGGATTGTGACATTTGACAATTTGTGAGGTGTTTTATTAATTTTGTTTTACAAAATGAATAGACTCCAACCAAGACGCAAGAACATGATTAATAAATTGAATGAATTAATATGATTTTTATTTATATGAATAATTAATTATTTCTGATCAAATCCAGCTATGTTCATTATATGTTCCATATCTTTATAAGCCTGTTCTTTAGCTTGCTTATTTATATATAGTGTGGTGATTTTATATTCCACAGACATTCATATTTTATATACTCGTTGATTAATAATTCAATAATTTAAAATATAAATGTACTTAATAATATTAATTAGGTACCTATATTA
This sequence comes from Pemphigus obesinymphae, assembly GCA_025469235.1. Lineage (NCBI taxonomy): Eukaryota > Metazoa > Arthropoda > Insecta > Hemiptera > Aphididae > Pemphigus > Pemphigus obesinymphae. Next base: position 5,243 of record JAIPRL010010567.1, read on the forward strand.
TAATGTATTGTAATAAATTGCAATAAATAAACGAGTAATAAAATTCTGATGCGGGAAATGTTATCATTATTATTACATAAATTTACTGATAGTACCTATTTGATAACAAACAGATGTTGCAATACTAATGCACTGGACTAAAAAAATGCGTCCAGACACGTTTAGCCGACCTCTTTAGTTCAACTAAATTGCTACTAAATCAGAAAAAATCAAATTAAATGGATTTAGTCGACTAAATTATTTTACTAAACTACTTGACTAAATTGGTCAGTTCACACACGCTACTCTACTAAATTACTCGCTACTCTAATGAATCGCTAACATAGTGTGAACTAGGCTTAAGGGACCTCCACACCACACGATTCCAAGGAGTATTATTTAGGCTATTTATTATACTTTCTTTGTACGATTTTGTGTTTGTGTGAGGCAGTAACCCGTATCAAAAGTATACGGGAAGCCATTGCACCTTAGATCATATACTATAAGATGGGCCATCGCATCGCCTATCTAGGTAATGCAATTCACCCGTATCTATAGACGTGTTATAATATTATATTACATTCGTATAATACAATATTATGCCGGGTTTACACTGTCTAGACCGACAAAACAGCAACATTTTGTTTTCCGACAAAAAGAAAACAACAAAATGAAAACAATTCCGCGACATTATCCAAACTGGCGACACAATGTTCGTGTTTCTGCCGACATTTTCGTGTTCGCTCGAGAGGCGGTAAACATCAAAGGGTTTCTGTTTTGTTTTTGTTTTCGGCAACTTTTGTCCACTTGGTGTAAACAGAATGTGTTTACGCGACAAATTATTGTGTTTAAGATAATTGATAAATAAATTTGGTATCTGTTAACGTTATCAATGTAAAATTACCGTAGGGTGCGCATTATTTTTTTGTAAAAATACAACTTATACCAATATATCATGCAATTGTAAATATTGTAATTCATTATTATAATAGTAGGTATGCAAGTAATTGTTATGGTATTATCACAGATTAAATGAAGATAAATAGTGATAACTAATTACTGATAAAATCACAATGTTTTGTTTTTGTTTTGTCTGTTCAGTGTAAACACCCCTAAATAAAAAAGAAAACATAAACATTTTTTCTCCTAAATGTTTCCGTTTTTGTTTTTTTGGTGTAAACGTATGTTTACAATTTGTTGCTGTTTCATACTTGTCGCCAAATTTTAAAAAATGTGTACAATGTTGCTGCTTTGTTTCTGTTTTTTTTGTTTTGTCTCTCTAGTGTAAACCCGGCATAATGCCCGTTATGATAATATCCGTGTGTTCCTAAATTCATCTACGGATGTAGCGGATTGTTCAGCGGATTGATTAGAATTCAGGAAAGCATTTTTTGTTAAAGCGCTGGAACATGTTGGTTATTTCTTATAACCACAATTAACCACGATAATTATCTTTATCTAATCAATAATTGATAATAAATATTTAACAGATATTACAAATAGGTACGAATAGTTAGAATTAGGAGCTTAGGACATAAATAGTACCTACCTATTGATTTATATACAAATAATTCTACAAGTTACTTAATACCAAAATACCTATCGATTTGTTTAATAAGTTTAAAATATTTAGTTATACAATAATCAAAAAATGAACGTCTATAGAATGTCTCGATATATATATATACCTATATGTCTGGATACCTAGTCAGTAGCGTATTTAAGGAGGTGTTTTAACAGGTATAATCCCCCCCCCCACAGAAACTTTTTTCTCCACAAAAAACATAAGATAGTTTTATAGCTGTTACTTACACTTGATAATAATATTGTCTATGTAAGTACTTAATATAAAGACAGATTTTGATGTTTTTTTTTTATTTTTATAATAATATTAATATCAAATATAAGTGAACTACGCCACTGTTAATGTACATATACAAGTATATATATATGAAACATCTAAACCTCCAGCCCCCCAGAAAATATCGTATCTATACCACCGCCAAGAGTAAATCGTAAGCGATATTTTCTGTTCTATTAATATGTTAATATCCAATTTTAGTGTGTATAAGTATACTTTACTTTGAAACGTATACACTGAAAAAATATTGTGAAAACGTCGCTGCTACTATTCCACTTATTACAAAAATATAAACAAACCATTAACAAATGATGACAAAATCGTTTCTACTTGTAAATTTTTTATGTAAACACAGTTCGAATGGGTAAGTATAATTTCCATTTTAAATTAACATTAATCACGAATCATAGAAAAAGTAAATACAACATAGACACAAAATTATGCAATTAGAATAGAATAGGCATAGAATTACCACAATATAATAACTGTATATTAAATACGCCACTTTATCAATATTTGTATCTGTAACTTTTCCCGCGAACAATTCTTATCAAATCCATTTGGTTTTATATTCGACCAGCCGTATAATAGCAGATTGCTGATAAAGCAATCCGCTTGATTACCTCCACTCCAGCGGATAGGCCATCTGCTGAAATTAGGAACGATTAAATCCAGCGGCTGACCAATCTGATGAATTTAGGAACACACGGCATATTTGGTGTAGGTACTTGTACCTACCTACCTACCTACCTACCTACCTATAACTTATAAAAATCATATAATAATAATATAGATAACATAGGTATTACATTAAATAATAAATACATAGTCAATATCTATACAATATATATATATAAAAATACATATTATTTATTAAGTACTTACGGATTAGCTCGACTTCTTAAATATATTTTCCCAAAATAAAGAATCCTCAAGATAATAAATTAATTTGATTTATCAATATAACCTCGAAATAAAAGTGGAAAATTAAAGTAATTTTTCAACCTCACTGGCATTATTTAAATATTAAACACGTTAATCCATATTCTATATTGCGTAAATGACGGACTCTTTGTCTCCGCCGTCCGCTCGGCGTTCAGTTATCACTGCCGTATAAAACATTAAATTTATAAATTTTCTTTTACGAAGCTATATGGCCGCGCATAAGTAGATGACATTTTTGGAAATTTAGTTATAAACTGTGAGCAAAATGCAGTCGAAATGTGGTGTATTCCGGACAAGATCGGTATACATTTTAAAACGGACCTCTATCAAAACTATAATAATAATAATTGGAAACCGTCGATCTATAGGTAATCGAGATAATCCGTAAGTAAATTCAATATTATTTTTATTTATAGTATACCTACTTGAAATTCGAAACGATTATACTTTTGACACAAAACATAATATTAATATAGACGAGTAAATAATAGAAAACAACATCGTTGTGAAATATTTTGTTCATGTCCGTTTTACACAATACCTACCTATATATATATATATATATATATATATTATAATATTATAACATAGGTAGGTAGGTATTTTATATATTAATATATACGTTTAATATCATACGATAATGCAAAGGTATACGACATGGCACATGACGTATGCACATATTTTGTACGTTTTTATTATTAGGAAACAAATTTTAAAAAACACCTGTAACATAATATTATACTATATAGGTGGATGTTGTCGGGGGAAAAAAATAAACAAAACATATTTTTCCGGTAGCGACGCGCGGTATATAACAATAATAATTAGAATCTGACGACTTTCGTTCGTTGGATGGTTTATAACACACACATATTTATAATGCACCCCAAAGTGCAGAAGTCATTTACGTTTTAATGATATATATGTGTGTGTGTGTGTGTGTGTGTGTTAGGGACATTATATTATATAGGGACATAGAAATATAATATATTCTCACCGTAAATTTGTGTAGACAAAACACGTTGAACCAAAAAAAAAAAAAATAATAATAATAATAATAATAAAAACGGTTAGGTATCGCATAATACAGATGTGTACATTTATAAGCCTTTGCAGCCCTTCAGATAATTTTTTACGATTACTTTGGTGTCTTGTGCATGTGTGTGCGATCGTTATTCGAAAAATCTTCATAATTATCATGCTGTATTCTCGTATTGACGTATTGTATAGATTTTTTTGAAATATTTGTAGGAATACGATATTTTGTATGTTTTAAATTTTTGGGAACACGATTCCGTATGCTCATTGTTCATTCAAAAACCGACACGATTCCATATGAAACCGGGTGTAACATTATCAAATTATAGGTTCAACCGAACGAAATACACCTAATCCGTATTTGAATTAACTTGTTATCTGTTTCACAGGAAATCGGGCAATATTTTCGAATTCAACTTTTCGAGTGAGCCAAGCGAGCGATTGACTCTGCACAGTTCATAGGTGCAACTGAAAGAAGTACTTTTTCACATTAAATCCTTATCGTTGACCCATTTGGGAACTTACTGATAAAAAAAATATCGCCGCATTCGTACCTTTTCGTCGTGGCAACGGCAACGTTGCATTAAAACACTATACACAATCGTGTCATAGAAAGATACTACCGGACATTGCAGTGGCAGTCATACATGATGTTCGAGGGAAGGGGGCGAAATTAGTGGTGTAATTTCCGTTTTTTAAAGAGAAGGAAGCAAAAGTTTTGACCGGCCCAAATAACTGAAAAAAGCTAAATGTTATAGCTCGCAAAATTTCAATTTTCATTATTTTTTTTTAACGTATATACCTATACCTATGTATTTTAACAGGTTACGAACACTGGATTTAATTTCAAAGTTAACCTACTTGAGTTTACCATTTATATTGGGCCGCCGGCTGGGGCCACCCATGGCAATTGAACTGCCAATATTGCAATATCTTTGGTTACTTATAAATAATATGATGCATTATTTATAAAACCATTTTTAATTAACTAATAAGTATTAACTTATGTTTTATAAATATTAATGAAATTTTTTTTCGGTCTGATTAATTTCAAATAAATATCCAGTTCCCTGGTAAAAGTAAATATAGTACCTACAGAAAGTATACCTACCCACAGCATCAGTGCATTTTTAAGGAATTTTCACTGGTCGACAACAAAAATAATTTCAAAATATACCTAACTATTAACCATCATATATATATATATATATATATATATAAGAATTTCACGCTTGTCCCTCATTGATATTAAAAAAATACATGAAATTTAAAATAAAATAAAACAGGTATTGTAAGGAAATATGTAAGGGTAAAATAGTCGAAAATATTTAGTCTGAACTGAATTTAAACTGATAATTATTTAATCTGAAACGAATTTTAGACGAAAAATATTGATAACAATTAATAAAAATACTAAAAAGTTATAATGAATATATTTGACATTGAAGATTATCTTCTTCATATTTTCCTATGCCTTCTTTCTCAACTATTTGGAGTCGGTTACCCTAATCCTCAATTTCCACTTACTCAATTTTCCGCATCCTCTTTTATAACACCAGTTCCATCTTTATATACATTATACGAGTATACCTACTCTTTATATCACATTAACCCATCTATTTTTCGGTCTTCCTATTCCTCTATTTTCTTTATTACTCTTACTGTCTCTGTATATTCCCACCTTAAAACATTCCCGAGCCATCTTAATAAATTCTCTCTCATTCTGTCTGTCATTAAAACTACTCCCATAATAATTCTTATACATAGGTACTCATTTTTAATTTTGTTTAATTATTTCAATATTATTATAATTATTAAAATATAAAGGATTTATATTTAAATCCTTTAATTTATCATTCCTTTAAAATATATTATTATGTTGATATAAATAACAAAATGAGCAACATCACATATACGTAGGTATATAATATTATTAGATATTACATAAATTATAAATACGCAAGAATAATACAAATAAGTCCAAATTTTATGTAATATTTAAAAAAAAAAATATTCCAATGAAGATTTTAAGCAATTCATTTATACCTATTAACCTTGTGATTTTAAATTGTGATAGGAATCTATAATTATATTCATATAATTATAGATTTCTATCACAATTTAAAACCTTATAATAATCGCTCACAATTCTTCATTAAATGTTTTTTTTTTAATATTAGGTACTTATGTATAAAATTTGGATGTAATTATATTATTCTTGCATATGTGATGTTGCTTATTTTATTCTTTATATCAATATGTTTGTATATATTTCAATTGATAATTAATGAATTTATTGATAGAATTATTTATTTATTGATAAAATTTATGACATGTTGATAATTAAAAATTCGTTATGTAATTCTATTTGGTTTCTAACGTTAGTTACACATTACAATACACAAGGCTTTAATAAAACAAGAGAATTTCCTCGAGAATTTCGTAATTTTCTAGACTTTTATTATAACAATCTATATAAATTATAATTATGGTTTCAATCGCATGTTTGATTGTCAAACGTTATCTTTAATTTTATAAGACGAAATAGCTATATTTTAATATGTTTATAATTTGAGTACTTGTGGATTATATTATATTTTTATACTTTTAGCCATCTGAATATCACATATACCTATATATATATATATATACTAGATAACCATTGACTTGGACTATGCTTTTGAATTTTCAAATTGATTTTCCATTTTTACTACTAGTCTTAGATGGAATTGATATCTATATATAATGTGTGCTTATAAATTACAGTTTTTCCCAAATAAACTCATAAAATAAAATGCAATTTTCTATAAAACGAATTTCAAAATGTTGTGAAAATCTGTTGAAATTTACATCTGTAACTTGTCTTTTACAATTAAAACTAAAAATACACTCTACCTCTGTGGGATAATTTTAGAGGGTCTTGTATAGGCGATTTTCAAATAATATGAAAATATCGTAAATGTGTGTGTAATTATATTTTGTATTTAATATCGAATTGCACATATTTTATCTTTTATCATACAATTAATATTTTTTTTTTACTTATAATTGAAAAAAAAAAAAACATTTTTCTTTGGAAAAATTGATATTGCCCAATGCCCAGTCTAAAAATATAATCAACTAGATGACAAAAAAATTTCACTGGGCGACATTTATGTCACCGAGTTTACTAGCTTAAAAAATGTACAGCATAGTGTAAACAGTCGCAACGTTTGCATTTTCTCAATAAACTGATATATTTAGTGGAAACGAAAAGTATACTATAGCGTCTAGCGACTATCGATTAATCTATTATTTTACGCGTACATCTACCGTGTGCCGTGTATTCATTGGTGTTTAAACGTAATCAACGTATGCGGTAAACACGGTTAAAACGAAAAATATGCTTAAGGAATTTCTAAATATTTTCGCATCAAAACATAAAATTCAAAAATGTACAGATACTGCGATGTCGGTGCTGTTAGGCAAGCGATGTATTAAATTAAAAAAAAATCAAATTATTGACAACAAAACAACGAGAAATTAAAGTATATATATATATATATATTGTATATAACTCCCCCACCTTACAAAATAACCATTTCTGGGCACGTCCGCTTCCCGTGATTACATCAATTACAAAAGTGCATATTTTTATTTATTTGCATAAAACGTGAAATTACTAATGACATCTGAATGTCTCGTGTACATCTACTAGTCTATTGGTAGCATCATTGATTTATTTATAATAAATAGTAATATACTATATAATATTATATTGTAGTATGTACCATATGTACAATATACTATACATAATTTATACAATACTCGTATATAACCAACGGCAGCACTTTTCCATGTTTAAAATATTCTGGTATGCTCATCACTGATTGTCCCAAGATTGTCAGTGAAAAAACCCAGACATGAATATAAAAAAAAAAGTGGATTTGTACATTTTAAGGTATAAATTTGTTTCTCATAGTTATAGGTACAAACAAATACTATATAAGTTATATAATCAAATTAAATTAAATGTTCTTATTCATGATTTTCTAATAACCCTTTACAAAATTTTTCGAATGACGGGCATATACGGTTTTTGTTTAACACACCTGTTAAACTTAATTCCTTATGCGCAGGTATGTAAATCTACGACGGGTTTTATCCATGTATCTTTCACGAAGTTTTTCATTAACCCAAGTTTTAAATTAAATAGAAAAATGTCCTCGGAAATAACAAGAGTCACAGCAATTTTATCTCGATATGCCTTGAGTCTTTTTATGGAATTTTTTCAAAGACCGAAATTACAAAATTACATTCAATTATAATAAATTATAATGAATTATTTAATAATACTATTGAAGAAATGTTATCGAAGACGATATACTCGTGGATAAATGACCGACGTCACAATATATTAAACAACATTCATTTTAATAGATTATTACGCATATTATATTCTGGCAAAAGAACACTGGATAATATCACTGATGCAAAAAAAAATAATAATAATAATAAATAAATAAAAATAAGACATTTATATGTACTTACCAACGTTTTTTTTTTTTTTTCATAATCTTAATTTCTACATAAAATATTTAAAATATATTATAATGTACCTACGTTTAAAGTGTATGGTTTTTTTTTCTGAATGACCCTGACTACATAATGCGTATATAATAATATGTCGGCGCTCACTTGTGTGTAGATACTGCAGCAGCGACATCGCTCCGCACGCAGGAGGAGTTATGCACATAATATTATCTGCAGTAAAGCGAATTATTAACGGTACATTTTATTTTTTTAATAACACTATAGGTACGTCTTATTTATGTATAATGCGGCTTGCGAAATTTATTATCGGTTTTAACGTAATAAATATAAAATTCGAAAAAATAAAGAACTCTATATTTCCTTTTCGGTAAAATCGAAAAAAAAAGAAATACTAAATAATGCTAGATTATAATTTAGAGGTTTATTACTCGTATATATATAGGTATGTATACCTATGTACAATCTATATAATATTCTGGTTTCATAAATAACTAACCTATACACCGGTATTACAGTGTCAACGATGCACACGAACGATTAGTGTGTTGGCTGCTGGCGCATATTATAGTAATGTGTATGAACTGTACCTATACGGCTATACCTACATAACATCGTGTTAAGAGGACGCTACAATGATGATTTTCGGCTATAAAAACACGTTTCCGCAAAACGGTTAGGTTAAAACGGACCTATTGTCAAATGATAGAGAACATTTTGCGGTGAATCTCATTTGGGATTTTGTTCAATTTATTATTTTAAAAATAAGTTATTAAAGCTTATAAAAACGTAAAAGTAATTGATTTTTTAAAACTACAATAACTATTTTTTAAAAATTAATAAATTAAAATCCGAAACAAGGATCACTCCGAAATGTTGTCTTTTATTGATTCGATAATAAGTGTTTTTACTCTAAACGTACTTTAAAAATATATTTTTAACACTTTTAACATAAATATGTTTTTTTTTAAATAAATGTCGTGATTACGCGACAATAAAAACTGATAGAGTCTACGGAGACCAATTTCGAATTACTTTTAAACCGTTGTGTTTTTATCACGGTTGTAACGTATAATACGGCATAGTTTAAAATAGGTATTATCATTGATTAAATATAGTATATATTGATAGTAGTACTATATATAATCAATGGTATTATACTGTTATGATACAAAATTAATGTAAACATTTTATTTGCTTCATGCTTCGTCCTATCGAGTTCAACCATAATAAATATAACATTAAACATGGTATAATCATAGCATAAGTAAATAGGCATGTCAGTGCTATAATTCCATTTTCACTATCACTACGCATGTTCTCCAGACATGGAATAAACGATAACAATATCATGGGTGAAAGAGTCTTAGTATCTTAATAATAATTATGTACAAAGGTGAAACACATCTCGAATAAATAAAAAATGTAATGCAAGTGTTTTATCAATAGATATTTTATTTGTATAAATAAATACCCAGTTTCTACAAAATAATTTGTTTTTATTTAACAAATACGTATTTCGAAAACAATGTTTTCATCTTCAGTGTTAAACAACTACTAACAAATACTGTATAGTTGTTTAACACTGAAGATGAAAACATTATTTTCGAAATACGTA
>JAIPRL010010568.1:0-15212 GCA_025469235.1 Pemphigus obesinymphae
CCTTCCCGTTTCACTCGTTCATCTGTCCCCTTCCATATTCCACTCTCTTCGTCTAACTTCCTCGACAACTCCTTAATTACCCGACTTATGCGCACTGCTAATCAGGAGCCTTCATTCATAGATTTTGTCAGTTTTCAGTGATTTCAGTCAATTAGTTTTAGTTAGTTTTAGTTTTAAATTACTGTTTAAGTAATCAAATTGCCTCACTCATATTTTTTGGGCTTGTCCCGTATTGTATTAATAAAATAAAATTATGGCGTAAAAATTCTAAATAATTAAAAAACCAATTACGTTTATGTCTTGTGCAAATACAATTTGAAAAATGCAGGCCAGTAGGGGTGGAAGCATTGTACTCGTTTAGTAGAATACTGGTGGTATATATATATATATATATATATATTGGACTTGAAAGCAATGATAATAATTTAATTCGTTATTTTTTGTTAAAACGGTTCTGAACGAAGCTCATAGGACAAAAATAGTGTAATAGTAAATATTTGATGTAAAGTTTCTGGCAATTTAATTATCCAATTTATAAATATTATAATTGTCGGGGTTTTTAGTAGTTATAAATATTTGATAACGTCTATATAGCCGATATCCATGACTAGGTAGTTTATTTATTATATTCTAATTAATAACAACATATTTTCCTATATTATTTCTGTTATAAAAGGTCGTTTTTCGTAACGCTTTAGAAAACTACTTGGAATATTAAAAACATTATATGTTTAAAGTACTCTGGTAGTATAGGTACCAGAAATCTTTTACTTACTTTACTTTTTCTACCCGAAAAAGTGTATACATGCATATAAAACCATAAAAATAGAAAAGCATTATTGTAAAATCAATACATTTATCGCTACGCTAACAATCTAAAATATTTTAAATATTGTAACCATAATAAGTTATACATTAAACGATATATATGCCGTTTAAAAGAAAATATTTTAGGTACCTATATAATCATAACATTTGAAAAAAATCCTTCTGTAATATATCGTGATTTTTGACTAAGAATAAAATAGGTATGAGTTATAAAATAAATATTAAATGTCAACAATAAAAAATAATAATAACGATAAAATATTACTTTGTGAACTTTTAGTATAATTTTAAGTCAAATTTACCACAAGAAGTTTTTATTTTTAAATCTATGTTTGGCACATTTTATTATTTTTAAAATTATTACAATATATCTGCAATATAATAACGAAAATCATAAACACCTGCACCAAGTAATTTTATTTTAAATTCTTGAATTTTATGCAAACTCAAAAAATCAAACGTATATTCCGACTTATACGATAAAAATATCTTATAGAGTAATAATAAATTATTATATAGAGTGTCAGTTTATAATGTATTTTTACGAAAAAATTTCTTGCAAAAATAATAATTGAAATTTAAAAAAGCATGTTTTTAAAATCTGTAAAATATTATTTTGCTTTGGTGTTTAAAGTATATATGCATAAGTGCATTTTAGTTTAGAAATTACCATTTTGTTTTATACATTCTGATCATAATGTATATCCGTATATATCATTTTCTTGGGATTATGTAGGAAATAATTTATAAATATTGGTGAAATAAAATTTCATACAAATAAACAAACTTTCAGAAATAAATATAAGATAAATAGTTATATCGAATTTTAAACTTGTATAATAGTAGGTACCCATAATATTAATGAAACAGTGTTTTTAAATTGTTTATTATTTTGGCAACACTCATATTTTAAACAAAATTACATTTTTACACAGTAGTTTTATGATTTGGATAATAAAACATATATATATATATATATATAATAAATTGTAATTTAAAAAGTAAAGCCATGCATAATTTTATACATTACTACAAATTTTAATTTTCATACATCCACAATAATATATTGTAATACTATAAATTACGTTAAAATGTTTTCATTTTAAATTAAATACATTTGTTAGGAACTTACGTAATATTTAATAATGTATTATGTATTTTTTAATAGTATATATATCATTACAAAAAATATGAAAGATGTTTTACTTTTTTTTTAGTTAGTCCATAGGTATACCTATGAATAAGAAAAAAGTTGTATTTTTATGAAAACCAATATACATTATATCGTCATATGAAACTTACTCTTATATATATATATTTATTTATATAGATAGATTGACAGTTGACCCATAAAAAAATTTATTTGAGTCATCACCTAATGTAATTGCTTTAAAGTATGTGAGCAATGTCTTATCTTTCAATAAATATTTTTGCTGAAATATATGACCCAAGAAATTCATATTTGGAGAGATATGTTATAGACATGAAGAATTACCATAAAGTAATCCTTTTCCTGAACACCTCAGTTTTGTGGGCTAAACACCAGTGACCATTAGTCCTTCTACGATATTTTATAGTTAGATATGTTGAGTAAAAATACCATCGTATCATTATACAATAAGGGTAAATCATATTCTGTATTAAGATACTTGATAAGTTTCTCAGAGACGATAATGTGTTTGATGAGAACGAAAGACTCGAGGACAGGTACATATTATATTTGATTATTTTCCTTTCATGGATTATCACCGACCCTCACAGGTGTCTCACTTAGACGAGTTAAATACGACGATACCGTGTTAATGATAATAATATGACATTTCATATTTATCGCAAATTGCATTATACACACAGAAGAAATGCGTCTCATTCTCGTCATATAGTAATTATAATAATAATAAATCTGAATTATAATAATCTCGATGAAAAATAATTATGATGTATAGTGTATACGGCGTGTTATTTCGACGCAACGTACTTATATTCGTACTTTATCGGTTACAAATGCAATAAACATCTACCGTGTGTGCCTGAAACGAAAATTATCAATGTAAAAGCGAGAAAATAAAGTCAACGTAAACGAACGTATTTCTATGTCAGAGTTTGGTTCATAATTTTAAGCTCAAAATAGCATAGATATGAAACGTTGAAAGATTTGGGCATGATTGTGACTAGATACAAGACTGTAAAAATATGAAACAAATTTAGAAATCTAAGTAGGTATACAATGTTCTGTTAATTAAATTTTAGAATATCATTATCTCGGGATGTATAAATAATTTAAAATAAATTAAAATATTAAAATAATTAAAATAATAAAAAAAGGTTATTTGTATATAACATATTTTTAAATATTTATTCCCCTTCCTTATTTATTAAAACTATATCAAATTTATATTTTAAAATAGCAACCTAATAATGAAAGTATATATACATTATACATAAATTATTAAAGAATATAATGTTATAAGAATATTTCATTTGTAAATCCGATAAATATCACCTGAGTAATAAGCATTCAAGTGAAAAGTAACGTCATAGCATGTTATTGATGTTGATAATGATGTAAGTATAACAGTACCTATTTTTTTACTCCAGCATGTCTTTAAATTGAATGCATATTACTGGGCAATATTCATTGGATTTAAAAATTAAAACGTAATATTTCTTATAGAAATACTTTCTTTAATAATTTATAATTTAAATTATAGGATATCATTTTAAAATTTAAATGTGTTTCAATTTTAACAAATAAAGAATAGTATAAAATATTTATTAAATATAAAAATATACTTACAAAAATCTTTCTGAAAAAAATATCATAAAAATGATTTATACTTCCCAAGATTTAGCTTAGCTCAAAATAAAAAAAAAATTCACCTTGTTTATAAAATTAAAGTAAGTATAAAAAATTTTATATGTAGAATCATTATATTTTTTAATTGTATAATCTCAGGGGTTGGCCATAATATTTGATATGTGATGCATATCAAGTGGTAGAGAAACATAGCAACCAAATAAAGATTTAAAAATTCCCATAATTTCATATGTTATATTTTCGAAACTGTGAAAACATATCATTATCACTTATCAGTACGAGGGATTCTGTAATAAAAAAGTTAATATAAGATAATATCATGTTTTATAGTTCAACCAATACAATAATAGTTTGGGAATTTTTATATTTATATCTGGTTACTATATTTCTCTACTAATTGGCCTACCTAAGATGGTTCTATGTGTAATATACGGTATGGCCTTTCAATATTTTCTTACTCTAATAATCGTAATCTCGATATTTATTAGTATATTAATGAATTTTTTATTTTTACCAACTTGATAATATTATAGAAAGGTGAAATATAAAATAAATTATAAAGAACCAAATTATCTAGCAACTGATCAAGCCGATCTTTGATGTATATATTTTACACGTTTAAAAATAAAATAAAATAAATTGATATTTTAACAACTCTTAAAACGCGGTAAAAATACATAGGAATATCAAAAATTTACACCGTCAGCCTCTAAATAATATTATTCGCTATCATTTTATTTTTGTTTCGTTTATAAGTTAATAAAAATAAAAAAATGATAATGCAAGTTTTTAATTGAAAAATCTTCCGTGTGGCGCCCTCGTTTTAATATTATAGTATATAATTGTATTTTAATATTAATAGAGGATACTGAACACACGTTTGTTGTCTCTGTCTTACATACGCATAACATAGCAAATCTACGTATCGCATTATTACTATAGTTTATTTATAATATTAATATTAGAATAAATTTACCTATTATAAAATTTGTAGATGAATACATGAACTGTGCTCAAGCGTGGTGTTTAAAAAAAAAAATTATGTTTTGAAACAAATTATAAGTAGTTAAATAACTAATTTTATAGTTTTAAAAATACATTTTTTCAAAAAACTCCAGACTAGAGAATATTTTATGTTCTCATATACATATTTAATAGTAGGTAAATTTACTTTAATATTGATCATAATAGAAACTGTAGTAAGAATCCGGTACGTAGATATGCTATGTTATGCGTATGTAAGACAAAGAAACCCAACGTGTGTGTATAGCGTCCTCTTAATGTTAAAAAATATTACATTATTTGGCATTTCTTAAGATATAATAAATATTGACATTTTCCATAGTATTATAATATTGTTCATATAGTTTAAACTATAAAAATAAATCCCGTTTGTATATATTGTATTTTATTCACTATTTACTCCTTTTATTGTATTTCTACAGAGATTTCTATAGAAGATTTATTATTTATTTATTTTTAATAATTCTATTAAATCTTGTATACCTAATAGGGACGTATGTGACGATTTCAATATATGGGAACACACCGTGAGCATATGCGATGCGTAGTATAGTATACGATATATTGAATAATCGTATTTTCAATAAACATGCAACCCTTTTCGTGTAAATTTTTTATTTATTTTTTTGGTTTTTTGCTTTCGTTTTTGTTTATTTTATTTTTTTAAACGAATATAAACAATGACACACAGCCGCTGTATAGCCCTGTGGGAGGTGTATAGTACTCGGACAGGGACATAATATATTTATATACACAGACAACAATGCCGTGCGCCATTTGAACGGGACGAATATGAATTATGACGACTACTATACAAGAGTCTAAGGGATAATATCCGCGGTAACGGTGACACCTCTACGCGTGGCTGCAGTTCTAGTACATTGTGGAGGTAGGTGATTTTTCAATAGTCCGACAAACGCCAATTTACATTTGGGAAGTTATTAATCATCCGCCTGTTTTTGATACGTATAATATTTTGGTTTTTTAGTTTTTACGATATTATTTTTTTCAATGTTTGTTGTGTATCACTTTGTCCAACCTAAACACTCATATCCATATATAATAATATATAGTATATAGGCACGATCGTGTAAATTGTACGTATACACGTGATTTATATGTATGTTCAATGTATTCAGGTTAATAAGTAGTTATTTAATATAATATATATATATATATTTATATGAGTACTTGTGACTATTTATAATATTATCTATTATATTATATAATAATATTAATTTGGTATTTATTTTAATTATTGAATATAATATTATACATAGAATGTTTTATTTTATGATTTGAATTTTAGAACGTAGGTATATGCATAAAAAATGTGTAAAGAAAATTATTCATAATCATTAAATGTAGTAAGTGCATACTATGTAGTACTATTTTCAGTCGAAATCTGAAATTATAAAATATGAAATAATAAATCATTATAACGATATTATGGACTATATTATACCTATATATAAGTAGTTTTAATTTCAGTTTTCTAATATTTCTGTCAAAGAAGCACCAAATAAATTTCAAAAATGTTTATAAAAAAAAAATTTTACTCCACTTGACAGATGTCTGTAAGGATGGAAGCACCTTGTTTCTGGGACAAAATACTCTTTGTGGATGTAACCTTATATTATACATACTATTTAAAATTTAATATAAACATCTAATCGATTAAAATATTCTCGAAGATAGGTAGATAATTTTTTCTGTATACAAATAGTATTATAACACAATCGTCAAAACAAATTATTTAGAAGTATAGAAAAGTTTCAAATGTGCCAAAAAATTTTGAAATATTTCGTACAGGAATAATTATAAACATGCAGTATCACTTATAAAACGTGGTTAGATGTATAAATAAGTAGAAAACAATCAAATTGAAAAAAGCAAATTATAAATATATTTTTTAATTATTTTTAAAGATATATTTATGTTTTGCATTATATTTTGGATTTATATACATTTAAATTTCACTATATATACTCGTAAAACTACATAATTATGTAGGTATTACACAAGTCATAATATTTATTTTATAAATATTAAGTACATTTTAAAAATTAATGAAATATTATCCTATATTTATATTTACATTAACAATTTGTAGTATAAAATATTATTTTGGTGATTCAAAAATATAAAATATACAATGAGACATAAATTATACACTATTAATTTAAGAAATAAAAACTTTTTCAATAAGTTCTTGGAATTACATTTTCAAAAGATGTTTATATTTTATACCAAATAATATATATATAAAACGATAATGAAATACATCTATTTTTAAATTAATTTTAAAATGTATTTAAATATTTTGAATTTGTTTGATTTTAATTTTTCTTAAAACAACATAAAAATTAATTTTGAAAACCACTGAAAAACGGGTGCATGACGTCCTCTAATTATACATATTATATTATGTATTACTACAATTTGATAACTGATCATACACAGCTACAGCATCATAGAAAAGATTAGTTTTATAAATCTTTTTAGGTTCCAAGTTAATGTAGAAAAATTAATATTCCTCCATCTGTACAAAATATTATTTTGTAAATTACATAAATCAAAATATTTAATATATTAAATATTATAATATATTTAATATTTTTTTTTTTAAACTCTACGAAAACGTATTTCCTCTCTGTTATGGAGCTATATTTTAAAGTCATATAAACGTAAAACAAAAAAACGAAAAAAAAAATAATAATAATAATAACAATATAATAACAATAATAATAAAATATTATAATAATCCACTCTAATAATGGCATACAAAAATAAGCTTGATAAATGTCAAAATACAAAGTCATCAGTTGATTTGGTAAATTTTGTCAACAATTTGAATTGTGTCGAAAATGTCCAAAAATATATAATATTTTATATTATATTATAATGTACATACATTTTTCACGTATTGACTTCAAAATGATTATCACACTACCTAAATAAGTTACACTATTAATGAAATCAATGTATGTGTTAATATAAAGTGTAGGATGTATTTGAAATTGGATTGTACTCTCTGATAGTAAATAATAAGAGAAAAATCTAAAAACAAAAAATAAAATAAAATAGTAGGGTTGTAAATTTTTTACACTTATTGGCTGGGAAATATACCATATCTGGTTACTTAGATTGTTTATAAACAAAATTTTTATACTCTTGTTGTTTTTATTAATTCGGTTATTTTAACAAGCCTTTAGAATGCTTTTAAAAACAAGAAGATGTATATGAATAAAACCAAAAATAATAATTATATATATAAGTATATTTTAAATTGTATTGTGGTAGGTATAAAATATATAAGTAAAAACAACAAAACAATGGGCGTTAGAGAGTTTTAAAAAACATTTATTACTATATTTTTCAAACTCAAATGAACAAAACAATAAGGCGATTCTTTTTTTTTCGTTTGTTTTTTGACTAATTTCAATATCATAATACCAATAATAACAATAATGGAACCATTATTTTACTCAGTATTGAAATGTTTTATTAAAATGCATATTATTATACAATTATTTCATTTATAAACCTGGGTAAATATAAATCGTTAAATAAAACTATACATATACTTATAGGCAAAAGTGGGAATGTTCATTAATAAAATTGATTTTTTTTTTAAATTTAATTAGTTTAGTTAAATCGACTAAAGCTAACACTTAATAGTTAACAGACTAACCATTACCATCAAAACTAAATTAAAATAGAAATAAATTCATGTTTTTGATTTGTAGGCTATATGTTTCTTTTTCCCTTAATAATCAATGCATTTTATAACATTATGATCATTTTCCGTCTGTAAAAATATATTTCATAGATTTTATGTTCCTGTATTGTTACTACCTATTTATAAATTATAATATTTTAAAATAAGTCTCTATTTATCATATATACTAGTAGCACATAATAATTTTAATAAATTATATGTTTAAATGTTTAATTAATTAAAAATGATAAAAATTGTGTCTAGAATAGTATTTTTAAGTATTATCTTAGTTTCGACGAAATTCTCAGGTTAAATTTTTTTAATAAATCGTTAAATTAAATATATTAAAACTTATAGGTTTAGTATTAGTGTATATTATATTTAGTTTTATACAGGTACAAATGGAATTACCATACCCATGAACAGTTTTACCATTTAATTAATGATTTCTATGAAACGAGTAGTTTGGCTCATTTCAAAAATATTGAAACCCACTTCTCCTTTTTTTTTTTATTTCTCTTTAAATTCCAATCTTAAAAAATCCATTCTTAGCTGGAACCTATGTCATTAAAGGAATATTCTCTGAAAATGTAAATTTTCTACGACCAGAAGTTTAAACTAGACATTGAATAACAATTGACTCCCCCCTTTTCACCATTTTCCACCTTTAAAGGTGAATTAAAAAAAATACTTACTTAGTGGGAATCTATGTCATTAAAGAAATATTCAGAAATGTTTCCCGGCATTGCTAACCATATATAATGGATCTTTTTCCTATCTGGATCAATCAGATATTCGGTGGCCGCTTATTTTATTTACTGGCTACCGTAGTTCGTATTTATATGACTAGAATTTGGACTAAATAGTAATCCCCAATATTTAAGCTAATAGGTAGTATATAGGATGTTTGAGGAAAAATCCCGAGTTTAAGTCAGGCTAAATTTTGCACTGAAATTGTCTGGGTTTTTTTTTTGTGGTTTTTAATATTTATTTAATAATACAATTACAACAATATATGAATATCAAATATAAAATATACACATTTGGTTCATTCAATGGAAAACAAATTAGTATGAAATGAAAACTCAATGTTTAATAAATACTGAATATTGGAATTTTAATGTTTATTCAATATTTAATGAATATTTTCTTTTAACTTATTATGCATAATTTTGTATATTAATATAACTATATAACGTTTGAATGAAGTTTGTGGTTCGATTAGTAATTATAATAACGATAGTACGTTGATATCATTTTTTATTGCTAAATAAGTATAACATGTAAATCGTAATCAAATTTTGACGTCTTTGCTTATCATATACTCTTAATATACCGCAGTAGTTAATTAAAAGTTATAAAAATTGTTTCTAAAATATATTATTTTAAAATATGGTTATTAATAAATAGGTATACTTATGCAGGTATATAAAATATTTTTATAAGATGGAAGTTGATCATAATGTTATAAAATGCAATAATTAAGTTTACATAAAAAATAATAAAATACAATAGTTTCAAAATATTAGACTTTGGCATATGATCCAATTTTTATAGTAAATATATTAAGTATGTCTATAAACAAGTAAGAAAAAATTAATAATAATAATTTTAGCTCTACTTATTTTTATATACATATTTATAATATTTTAATCGACATTTAATATATCTTTTAACTATTTACATTCGTATACCAATTGAATCAATACAAAATTCTTTAATATAATATTAGTATAAGAAACCAGAGATAATTACGGGACTATACCTCCCGTAGCCTTCCCATAACTACGTCTCTACGTAAAGCTATAAGTAAAGCTATAATATATCACATTTAGACTACATAAAAAACTCAAAATGTTTTTAAATCAAATTTCCTACAAAATATAAAACAATGTTCAAATGGGTTTTAAAGTAAATTAACTTTTAGCCCGGAAAATGACATTTATAAGTCATATATTTTGTATTTTCATTGCAATTTTTAAAATTATGAAATTCAAAAAAACATTTTAAAAAAACTGAATTTAAAAGGTTTTTTAAAAGTTAATATTCCATACCAGTAATTTGTCTAAAATATAATTAGAACTACGTTTATAGTATCGGAAGACTTTTTCTGCATTATGTACTGAATAGTTTTGTGTATTGATTTACTCACGATAGTCTAAAGAACAATTGTTTCAAAACTAACATAATAAAATACTCGCAAACAACCAATAAACCGACATAGATAGGCGCAGTTATATCACACCGACTAATGACTCGTGTATACTGTCAAAGCAACATCTGACGTCGGGTTCAAGAGGATTTAAATAAGCCAGTCGGGTATGTGTTTTTCCTATAGACCAACGAATTTCGTCTCGTTAAAACCTTACGTTCGGTAACCTCGCAATACCCTGGTACTAAAGTTTTATCACCCATACTACAGGTAATAATTTTTTTGGTTTTGTATTATACATAATACTATACAGGTATACAAAACATGTCTTTGGCCCATAGAACGATAGCCTGGATTCTAGAAGGTAATTAGATAAAATAATGATTGAAGAACAGATATTTTGCATATAAAACCATTAAAGAAAGTACACATAACATCAATAAAATATACATCTGCCTCTCGATTTTATGCATAAGTTCAAAATGACCAAATTGCGTACTTTCATAATGGTAACTATTTCATTAAGTAATAAAATCTAAAACTAAATTATAAATAATATTTTTGATGTATTAAAGAAAATTTAAAAAATGTTACAAATTAGTATTTTTCTTAATAGATTTTTACTAAAAATCATATTTTTATGAAAACAACATGGATTTAAACAGCTGATAAATTTATTATTGTTATATATCAGTTTTCCCATATAAGTATTAATTTTCCAAAACAATCACCTATATTAAATGTATTGCAAATTTTACCAGATTTATACAATTTAAGAATATTATCAAAACTGCTTAATAAAATAATGAATTTATATTATTGTGCTTTTTGATAAATAATAATTATTTATCATCATATAGTTTAATTTTGTTGTTGAAGAGTTAATAATACGAAACAGATTTATCTTAAATTTCCAATACATTAGTTTTTACATTCCTACAACATTTTATATATAAATTCAGTATAGATAGTATTTATATAAGTTTAATGAATGATTAGAAAAAATAATTACAAAAATAACTGTACTCTTGCTACATAGAATATAAAAATTGTATTTTAATAATGTATATTTTTTCAAAACATTACAATAAAAAATATATTAAAATATCGATATACTATTTCTCATTTTGTTTAAAATGAGAAATAACAAAATGGAATTTCGTAATGAATTTCATGTATCTAATATATTACATAGCCAAATATTTTACCGTTAGTCAAGAGTGTATAGATTTCACGCGATTTTCCGCTTAAGAGTCGAGTGAAAGGTAAAAGGTCAAAATAACATTCAATGCACCTCCCCTCCATCCTGGTGGTATTTCATAAAACGCTCTCAGCGGTTCGTTTGAAATCTCTACCACACATTTTCGCTTTTACTACACTCATATCTATCGCACTTTTTACTAATCTCTTTTCACTCCCACATCAGAAAATTGTTATTTACCAAACATAATATATATATACTATTACAAGTATACGCCACGAATCTCTTTATTTTTAGCCTCAAGTCGTGTTTAATCGTGTTTCTTTACTCTCTGAAACGCCATCGACAGATGAAAATCAGATACGTTTGTCGAAAATACAAACAATAAATAAATAATATAACTATATAGAATATAGCTAACGTAAAATATAATATTGCGTTCAGAAATTTCATCATAAGTATAAATATTCGAAATAAAATTACTATCACAATTACTAAAAATATTTATATTCTAAACTCTATTTCATAATATGTTTTAGAGATTGAATTTCACTTACAAAAATGAATCACTCTCGAAAACGAATATATATATTATTAAAAATGTTTCATGTCGAGTAATTTTCACTAAATAAGCGTATTTAACAAAGTTATAATATTTGTTAGAAACTATACAATATTTTTTTGTGATAGGTATTTACATTTAAAATAAAGACTCTTACTTAATTTAAAAATTGATTAATTTACCCCCCATCTTTTTATTAGATATTTATGATTTTATCATATAATTTTTTATTGTATAATATATTGTATAGTCTGTATTAATATTAATCTGAACTATGAACTGGGTATTCGAACTGTATATATGAATTGGATTCTGGATTAATCGGTTTCATAAAAAAATTTACATGAATGAAAAATAAATAATAGTTTATTACTTAAAAAACAAAAATAAAATATTTAAACCACAATTATTTTCCATTTTAAAATTAAAAAATTGCTTTTTTTTAATTATTGGTATATTCAAATTTATAATTTAACAAAATGAGTTCTTTTAATTACAACTTTTAAATTAGTTTTGATATATTGTGTTGGTAACTATGTTTCTTATTTAAAGAGTTATAAGATTAATGATGTTATCACCGATGTTATTATCAAATATTTATTTAATCTTTTTTCTTTACCATGAAGTCGTAAAAACATCGATATCTTAATTGTTATCTGTTCCAAAAAGTAATTTTTGTATTATATTTTTAAAGAATAAAATTAGCTGGTTTTTTAAACCGATTAAAATAATAGAATTAGGTACGAAAACAATTACCAAAAAATATGTTTCGGTTTGAAGCAATGATATTAATATTTTATTTCAAACACCTTTAAATCACCCAGGAATGGAATGATTATGAAAATGTTATTGTATAGTTAATATTTTTAAAACGGGTATAGAGTAGTATTTTAGATATATATGATAAATATATACTAATTTATATAATAGAAATTTAAAATGAAATACAAAAAAACCATTATTAAACTTTAATTAATTAAACTTAATCATAG
This sequence comes from Pemphigus obesinymphae, assembly GCA_025469235.1. Lineage (NCBI taxonomy): Eukaryota > Metazoa > Arthropoda > Insecta > Hemiptera > Aphididae > Pemphigus > Pemphigus obesinymphae. The sequence goes on from JAIPRL010010568.1 coordinate 13,298, forward strand.
TAGGTATATAATAGTTTTTAGTGGCATTCAAACTATGTGTCATTGGATAATACAGAATCTAAACACAATAATATAAGATTATATTTTTCAAGGTTAATATACAATCAACATTAAACAAAGAAATATAAATTAATTATAGTTAAATAAATTATTTTATTGTTTTATTAATATTTTTATTTTTCTTCTTTTTATTATTATTTTATTAATAAAATTAGCCAGAATGTTTGATTAACTTTTTGCAGGATCTAAGAACTTGGGTGTTTACTCATATTCAAACAACCACTAACAAATGTCGATGAATTAATATCCATACACAGTTCAATAATATAAAAACAAATCCTATCACCAAAACAATGACTAATGATCGAATTTTCTTAATTTGTTCAAATGTTTCACTCATCGTTAGATAACATCCACTATGCGTGACTAAGTAATCATCTTATTTAGAATATACTAATACAGTATACAAAATTTAATGGAATCTCCAAACAATGTATTTTATTTACGAAAGAAGCGACTGTGAAAATTGCATTTTTAAATCAAAAACGTTGTGAAAAAACATCACTGATATTATTCACCTAACGTGTACTTTGATAGACATCGTTATCGGGTATGGTTTATAAATAAAGAGTTCTAGCTTAGCACTATATTTATTGTCAAAATTTTTTTTAACCATTGTTATATAATATATACAAATTGTTACCTGAGAATGGAAAGGTACTATGTAAAAATAACAAATTGTTCAAAAGAGCATTTTAATGTTATAAACGGCCATTCATTTCGCATAAACTAGAATTGGTGTATAGGTACTCTGTATATATTGATCAATAATTGTCGAAATATGGAAATTTTAAAACTAATAAACCTAGAAATTAATGTGAAATTTTTTTTTCATATTTTTGCATATTAAAATCTTTTTATTCTCAGATGACGAAATATTGTCTTTAGGTCAACTGTGCGTCGTAGGAGTATAATGGTATAACCATATAAAAATTAAATTCTGAAACATTTAGATTTTAAGTCCTGTGTTCATTATAAGCCAGCATATTATATAGTAGGTAACGCTAACTACAGTACTATAAATTATATAACATAATATTTGACTAGAACACGTAGTGGCTGCCTTTTGCTAGACACCTTTGTGAGATATTGTTATTATTATTATTATTATTAACAATTACGCGTAAATGCGTTACACTATTTGTTTATTATATTCGCTGTTGACCCTTGGCTGGAGGCGGCGTACTTAGCGGAGATAAATTGGCTTCGAAGACTATACAGAGAGGGTTGTTAATCTACGTCGGATTAGTCCCCGGGGAGAGCGGCTATACGACGAGAAACTGTGGCCACTAACAAAGGGAGGTCTTTGATGGATATTATATATATATATATATATATATATTATGTTTTAATAATGCAATTATTTTTATGGATTTTTGCTCAACCAACACACATTCCGGACCCAAAAAATCGAGGTCACATAACTGATAATTCCCGATATTTATATATACTCAGCTGGTGTTTTGCAGCCAGGTATTATCAAAATAATAGTTTTTCTACCATCAGCATTGATAAAACGACATAATATTTGATCAAATTATAAAAATATTGTAAAAAAATCAGGGAGTCAAAACGGGTTTGAACCCGGGGTGAAAACCCGTGTAACCCGCAAAACCGTGTTAAAGCCGAAACCCGTAACCCGGAAAAAGTGATACATGTTTTTTAAACCCGTACCCGGAACCCGGAAAAAATTTAAACCGTTTTTTGACCACGTATTCCTAACCCGGTAAAATGAAAACTGTGTTAAACCCGAAACCCGACAAAAACGGGAAACGTTTTTAAATGCGTAACTGAATTTTTTTTGAAAATTTGGACAACGTAAATCGAGTGAAAATAATAAAATACTGAAATAAAA
>JAIPRL010010569.1:0-15212 GCA_025469235.1 Pemphigus obesinymphae
TTAAGACTACTCATAAATTTTTGACAAGTTTTATGCCGGCTGTCGACCTGACGCAACCTCAATTAGTCGACTTCTACGACAGGCATGAGGAAACCGTGGAGGTATTCTTAGCCCCCTCCACAGGGCATTGTAATCCAAGATAGCCATTTTATAAATAATTTTTTTTAAAAAAATTTTGGTGTTTAAAACTATTAATAAGGTTACACTAGTATTTTTGAACAATTATTAAAATTTTTTAAAATTCAAATGTATTTCTTGTAATAAACATTACGGCAATATAAATGATAAATATGAAAGAAAATGTATAAAAATGTTCAAAAATTATTTGGAAGCAAAGAAATTTGAACAGAGGACTCCGCACTTGACAACGTATAATTACGTAATACCACGTAGAACTGTTGTAAAACATAAACAAATATAACCCTTACACGAATTAATAAGATAGTTGAATTTTAATTTGATATAACATTAAAACAAAATCCGACTGCATAATTATGATGTCACCATTATTTTTTTGATCAAAAAATACATATAAAAAAAAAGTAAAACACTTATTATGAATTAAATGACTCGAATTTAAAATTGGTATAAGTAACCCAAAATGGGTAAAAATTAAAAAAAAATATTTGCCTTCATAATGTACGTAAATACATTTTTTGTGAAAATTTCAATTTTGTAGATTTATGATTTCCCCGAAATTCAAATACATTTCATACCAAAATAATACATATTAATGAAAAAAATGAAATAGCTATTTAAAATTATTGTATCTACTGATTTTTAAATTTTTTTGTATGTAGCTATAATGATGTAATTTTAATAGGTACTGTATTAAATTTTCAGGTCTTAAATCCTAAAATTAAGATAACTCAAAAATGAAAATAGCTATAAATAGCTTAAAATTTAGAAAAAAAATTCCAAATTTTTTGTTTTCATAATGTGCTAATATACATGTTTGGTGAAATTTAAAGTTTATAGATTCATTATTTCCCTAAAATTCAAGCACATTTCATACCGACAAGTCAACAAAATTATAGAGGTATTCAAAAATAAATTTAAATGGCTATTAAAAAATATTTTACATACTGATTTTTAAAATTTTTTGTATGTAGCTAGAGTGGCATATTTTAACACTTTATACAATTTTCAGGTCTTTAAAATTAAAATTAAGCCTATTATGAATTATATTTCTGAAATTTTCATATTAACATATTACTATAAATAGCCTAAAAATAAGTCTAAATTAATTTTTATATTAATATTAAAGTAAATATGTTTATGGTGAAAATGTCAAGCCTCTAGTATTATTTTTTTTGGAATTATAAAGATTTTTACCAACAAATTAAAAAATCTAAAATTGACCTCTTTAAAATACTAACTCCATAAATTTTGCTACTGGAAACTGGGTATGCCTGTAAATATTGGAGTACTCCTTCCGGTAGAAATTTTATACACACATATATAAAAAAAAACAACATTGTAAAACCAATACAATCCTTTCTTCCCTCACAATCTAAAAAATAAAAGTATAAAAATTGTAGTACAATGGTCTAGTAAATATTAAAAAAAAAACCTTAAAAACATCCAACAGAATAAGTTATTGCATAGATCTTCGTGAGCACTCTGTATAATTGACAGCAATATTTATTCTAATACTAATATATCATATATTATACCGAGAGTCGCTCAGAATTGTTTTAATTAAATACATTATTGATTTTTATTTTCTATAAAATTTAACAGATCTACCAATTATATCCTGTCTGGTAACTAATGTACTTTTATTCTATATTGATTCGATTTTTATTTACATTTACTATTAAAATTCTTATGAATATACCATTTTTTTAAAACAACTTCCAAGTTGTTGTAATTTTATAAAGACCTATCACCTATAATAATATTGTGTAGATTGAGTTTTTAAACAATAATAACTAGAGATAGAATGTGATGACTTAAAAATGTAACAATAATGTCTTAAAAGTTAATATAACTAAGTTTTAGATTCAAAGCGGAGCGTAATATTTCTTTGTTTAAAGATGATGTTTATTATTTTATATTTTTCTGCGAGCAATTTTTCGATCAGAGTACTTTAATGGTCTAATTTTTTCATGTGTACCCATTTTACGACAAAACATTATATCAGCATGGTACTTTTAAGAAGTAATATGGCGATAAACACATAAGAAAAAAACTATTGAAAATGGCGAAAAAAGAGATTAAAATAATGATTATTTCTTCATAATTCCAAAATATTGTTTCTATACGCTCGACAATAATATTACACAGTATGTATTTATGTATTTTACTCAATGTTAAAAACAAACATATTTGAAAAATAGCTAAAATATTTTAAACAATTGGTTAATAATGAGTCTATTCATTATTTCCAAAAACTTTATTAAATATTTGTTTAGAATTTAATAATAATGATAACACAGATTAAATGAAACCAGATTGTGCCCTTCGGGCTTAGAATAATAGAATCGTGAATAAGATGCTGTGATTGGGAGCCCGCTAAGTGGCGGTTATCCACTTAAGTATCCACTTAAAATGAATACATTTATTGTACGTTTCATTTACAATATGTTTGCTACATTGACCGATTTAATCATTAAACCTTGAACGAATAATAATAATAATAATAATAATAATAATAATAATGATAATGATAATGATAATGATAATAATAATAATAATAATAATAATAATAATAATAATAATAACAATAATGATAATGATAATAATAATAATAATAATAATCGGGATAATAATAATAATAATAATAATAATATTTCGTTTCTTTTATTTCTTATAGTATTATATAATAATAATAAATAATATATTATTTAACATATATTTTTTTCATTAAATATACTATATCATTGTAATAATGTTCAAAGTAAGCAGTTAAAGAAAATATATATATTGGAGATTAGCAAGATATATTTGCAAACTAAGGGAACGTAGGAGTTGTAGTAGCGAAATTCGGGGTGCTTTTAATAAGTTTGAGGGGAATGTTATTTGTTTGTTTGTTTGAAAAGATATAAAGTATACCCACTCTTATATGAATCATGAAACCAATAAACTGCCAAAAGTGTATTTCAGAGCAAAAAAAAAAAAAAAAATGAGATTACTACAGAAAAATGTATAGAAATATGAGAAAAATTATAATAGACTTTTGTTTGGAATGTAGGTCTATAGGTTAATATATGGGATATAGAAAAGTTAAAAAAACAAAACTATACTTAAATTTCACTTATGAGGTATGGTGTTACAGGAGGAAGTTGGGAGCTTAAAATGATATATATAATATATATATATTTTATAAATTATATAATATATAAAGAATGCCTAACAAACAAAAAAGTATTTCAAAGTCCTATTGGACATACTTTTATACTTCTATATAATAGCTTAGTAGGTAGAATGGTCGAAGGAATTATATAGGGGGGCATAGCAGATATAAACTATTTTTCTAGATATTGATATTGTTGGAGCGCGAGGAATTATTTATATAAAAGCCTAAGTCGCTTAAAATTTATATTACTTACGATCGTGTCTCGCTGGAACGGCGTTAGATGTCATTCAATCAATTTCAGCAACTGGGAACAATTATAACATAGCCGTAGATCGACTGAAGGATAGGTATGAAAAAAAAATATTGATTATACAGTCGCATATAAGAGCTTTATTAAATTTGCCTGAAGTTAATGAGCCATCGGCTGTTCACTTACACCATCTTCATCATATGGTGACATCACATGTAAAATCGCTCCAAGCTCTGGGTGAGGTCGTAGAGTATTAGGATGCATGGCTTGTGACTATTCTACTCGGTCACTTGGATAAAACGACTGCAAGTGAGTGGATATTGCGACAGTCACCAAGAAAATTTCCTACTTACTGTGATATGGAGGCATTTTAAATCTAACCGTTGTATTGCATATGAAGCTAATGAAATCACCAATCCATTAGAAATAGAGGAGAAAAGAATGAGCAACTTCAACGACAATAAAAAGCGTGATATTCGAAACAACCGTTCTTATTTTGCTTCAAAACAAAATGGTGGTCTATTTTGTCCAGCTTGTAATGGTAATCATAGAACATATACGTGTGAAAAATTCAAATCGCTTAATATATCAGACAGATATGACGTAATACGCAAAATAATGGGATGTTTTAATTGTTTGGGCAACCTGCATATGGCTAATAATTGTAAATCAGGAGTGATGTGTCGAATATGTGGCCAAATATAATTCGTTGTTACATTATGAAACTAAAGATCCCACGCGGAACAGTACAAAGGAAAATGTATCGAGGTTATCTGAAGAGGACCATGGACCATCAGCATCTACATCTCTTCACTCAAGATCTTCCAGAGGTCAAATTTTACGGGCTACTGCTCAATTTAACATTCTTGATTACAATGGAGAATATAAGTTATGCCGTGCAGTTCTAGATAGTGGTTCACAAGTTAATTTTATATCTGAAAGGTTTGTAAAATTATTGCGACTACCTCTCTCTGGTCCATCATTATCTGTAAAAGGAATCGGTGACTCACCTTCACAATTGTGTCCTCAGGTTCATATAGCTATATTTTCAAGAATAACTAATTTTTCTCAACACTTGCGCTGTCATGTACTTCCTATAATAACTGATGCTTTGCCAGTCAATCTTATAAGCGTTCAAGAATGGAATCTACCTGCACATATTACTTCGCAACTTGCAGATCCAGGGTTCCATAATGTGGATTCTATAGACATGCTACTGGGTGCTGAAATATTCTTTGATCTTTTAAATGGTGGTATATGGGATCCAGGATACGATCTACCTATCTTCCGTGAAACTAAATTAGGATGGATTGTATCAGGAAGAGTTGGTACGTCTCAAGCCACCACAACAGCATCACTTTTAGCTTACACTGAAACTCTCCCTGATCACAGTATATCAGATTTATTATCTGAATATCCCACAAAGAAAAAGTCTAAGATACAACTCGATGAAGAAAAATGCGCATACGATCATTTCATGACTACTTATCGTCGAAATTATGAAGGTCGGTTCATTGTTCAACTTCCGAAAAAATCGATTGATAAGTTAGGGGAATCTAAGTTCATGGCACGTTCTCGTTTCTTTAATCTTGAACGTAAATTATCACGAGACATTAAGCTAGCAAGTGAATATAAAAGGTTCATGCAAGAATATTTGGATATGGGCCACATGGAACTTATTTCTGAAGAGCAAATTCGCTACCCATCATTCTATCTTCCTCATCACGCAATAGTAAAGGAGTCAAGTATTACCACAAAGACTAGGGTGGTATTTGATGCATCGGCAAAAAGCAGTTCTGGACTATTGTTGAACGACGTTTTAATGTGTGGGCCTACCGTGCAGGACGATCTTTTTTCAATATTATTACGTTTCCGTATACATAAGTTTGTATTATGCGCGGACATTGAAAAGATGTATCAGCAAGTGGTAGTTGATGAAAATGATTGCTGTTTACAACTTGTTTTATGGAGTTTTTCACCAGATCAGCCCCTTAGTATGTATCGTTTACGCACAGTGACATATGGAGAAAAGCTTGCGTCTTTCTTAGCTACGTAATGTATCAAAATATTAGCTAATGATGTAGAAAGTTATGATCCGGAAATAGCTACATTGTTAACGAAAGATTTTTATGTTGATGACCTGATGACTGGGGCAAATACATTAGAATAAAGCGAACGCATACAAATCAAATTTGATGTTCTTGCTAAAGCCAAAATGCCACTTCGAAAATAGTGCTCAAACTCTCCAGAATTACTTAAAAAAATGTCAACTCAATCTCCCGATCCATTATTTGTGCTGGAAATTGGTGATCAGGATACAATAAAATCGCTTGGGTTATTGTGGAATCCCAACAAGGATAGCTTTCATTTTTTTGTCCGAATTTTATCTCTCAAATAAGTTATATCGAAACACTGTTTACTCTCCGATCTTAACCGTGTATTTGATCCTCTTGGATTTCTTACACCAGTACTCATAAAAGGAAAAATTTTTATTCAACAACTCTGGCAAGTCAAAATTACATGGGATGAACCGTTGCCAGAAGATCTCCAAAAACACTGGTTGTCATATTATAAAGACTTGAAAATACTTCAGAATTTATCTATTCCTCGAAGATCACTTGTTAGTTTACCAACTAATTTGGAGATCCATGGATTTTGTGATGCATCACAGAACGCGGTTGGTGCTTGTTTATATCTAAAATCACAGCACACCAACGGTGAATGGGATTCCCTTCTACTATGCTCAAAATCACGAGTGGCCCCACTTCACCCAACTAACAAAGCAGTACTACTTATTGAACTCGCAAAAAGGGTATAAATTTCTTTGTCTAGTGACATCAAAACTTTCCATTTCTGAACAGATTCTATGGTAGTAATGTCTTGGATTCGTGGAAATCCAGCTCAATGGAAAACATACGTTTCCAACAGAGTTATGTAAATACTCAACAATAGTAATCCGGAACAATGGGATTATGTAAAATCTGAGGACAACCCTGCGGATTTAGTTTCAAGAGGTATTGAAGCTGCTTCTATCATAGCATCTACCCTCTGGTGGCATGGTCTAAATTGGCTCAGTGCAAACTCCCATTTTGCTAATACTCCACTCGAGGATATTCCTGAAGCTACATTGGAGATAAAAAAGGTTAAATTCGTATTCGCAGCGGTAATTGAAGGAAATGAGCTCTTAGAACGTTATTCTACTTGGAATTGCTTATTACGTATTACTGCTTGGGTTCGCCGATTTATAAATAATTCTCGAACTTCTAAACAATCATGCAGAAATCGAGTAAATGGATATTTAACAGTTAATGAACTAGCAGAATCTGCTCATGTGTGGTGCAGATACGCCCAAGGTACGTTATTTGAAAGAGAAATCCGCGCAATTACTAATGGTGATACAATCTATAAAAATAGTAAAATACGATGCCTCAATCCATACATTGATGTGAATGGTCTTGTACGAGTAGGAGGACGCCTAATGTGGGCTCCAATTAATAATGAACAGATAAATCCTATATTATTACCAGCTTCACATATTGTAACTCAACTCCTGTTCGAGCATTTTCATAAAAAACAGTTACATTGTGTACCTCAAGCATTATTGGCACAAATACGACAACAATACTGGCCACTCAATGGTCGTAATATAGCTAGAGTCATAGTTCATAAATGCGTTACATGTTTTCATGCTAAACCTAAAGCTCTGAAACCAATGATGGCTCCCTTACCAAAGTCGAGAGTTCAATTGGCACGCCCCTTTACAACTACAGGAGTCGATTTTGCAGGTCCAATTTTAATACGTAGTGGAATCCGCAGAGTCACATCCACAAAGGCTTATATATCTGTATTTGTTTGCTTCTCAACACGCGCAGTACATCTTGAGTTGGTACATGGTTTAACTGCAGGGGATTTTTTAGCTGCGTTGAGCCGGTTTATGTCACGCCGTGTTTACTGTGCTCATATTTATAGCGACAATGCTACCAATGTCGTAGGAGCACAAAGATAGCTGCTTGCATAATTTGGAGCCACTCCTGGGTTGAAAGGAATTGATAGTACTTTAACCGACGATGGAGTCAATTGGCATTTCATTTCACCCGGCAGTCCTTATTTTGGTGGAATGTGGGAAGCTGCTGTAAAATCAGCTAAGCACCATCTAAAAAGAGTTGTTAAAAATTCTATGCTCACAGCAGAGCAAATGAACACTCTTTTATCTCAAATAGAGGCTTGCCTGAATTCTCGGCCAATAACTCCCTTGTCAACAGAACCATCGGATTTCCAAGCTTTAAAGCCAGGCCATTTTTTAATTGGTGGTCCATTATCACTGCCACCTGAGTCAGATCGTACATTAGATGGAAGCTTGGTTACAAAATGGATCAAGGTACAATGTCTACTGCGTACTTTCTGGAAACGATGGACAACTGAATACTTCCCGCAGTTACAAAAAAGATGCAAATGACATACATCATCGCAGTCCCTAACGGTGGGTGATTTAGCCTTACTCAAAGAAGAGAATTTGCCTCCTACCAAGTAGAAATTAGTGCGCATTTAGCAATTACATCCAGGGTCTGATGGAATAACAAGAGTTGTCACTATACAAAATTCAGATGGAAACATTTTTCGCCATCCAGTGATTAAAATGTGTCCACTATCGATTGAAAATCAAAAATAATCTCTTGTTGAGAGACCCTTCCTCAGGGGGGGGGAGAATGTTGCGGCGTGAGGAATTATTTATATAAAAGCGACTTAGATATGAAAAATAATAATTGTTAATTAATTCGCAATCATGCGTTTCGATAATTTAATTTAGCGATTATTATTTATCAATATCAAACAAATATTTATTTTCCTCTTATACCTAAGCTATATAATAATATACCAGTCTCGTGTTTACGCTCACACGGACGACTTTTAATAAAAATGTCGTGAAAAATGTTCGCTTTTCTGTGTATCTACTCGTTCTCGTGATTAATTCTTTCAATTAGAAATTATTATTTTTTATTTCGCACGGATTATTTATCCCGTTATCCCCGCTGGACATCGGTTTATTATATTTTTCGTCATCGCGTGTCGTCGTTGCTCCTCGTGAGTCGATCGTAAAATATTGTACCTGCCAATTTGCATTGCAAAAAATTACAATCGTCTTTTTTTGCCATTGACGTCACCGCGACTATATTTTCGCTAAGACTCCACCGGTCAACATTTCCATCAATCATTAAATCAGTCGGCACATCGTATATACCGATTTCAGTAGAGTAGCGTTGGTAAAACCAACGCTTATTCTTGGTACCTACCGTTTTCAAGGTAAAAAATATCTGTAATTTTTTTTATTATACTTACTCTTGTTTAATTTGTTTTTTTTTTTCTGAATTATTATGCGATTATTGTTTACCATAAAATAAAACCATATAGTTGTAAGGGTTACCGTGAGTAGCCGTTTCCCAGTCCTTTTTTTAAACAAATATTAGATAGGTATATTTATTTTTTATTGTAATCTACAATATTTTTCTATTATTATTTATTATTGTTGTAAAATATACAGTCCACTATATAGTTACCATAAACTCATTTTTGTTTGATTTTTTTTTAATATTTATTTTAATACTATTCTTTGATTTCTTGCTAATTATCCCTTTAGGCCTATACTTTTTATATTATTTTTTTATGGTAAAAGAGATTGCTAATTATATTTATTAGCAATTTATTATCCACAACAGATATTAATATAATATATTAATTCCGATTCTATAATGGTGTCAGTTTCAAGTTTTCCTGAAAATTCAAAACTTTGTAAATATAAGAGACTAAAGATAGTAATCCATCTAAATTTCGTAGAAAATCAATATATTTTTAGATTTTTAGTGAAATGATTAAGCTATTGATGTTTATATTTTTATTTCTATGAGAGAAATTTTCGAGTCGAGAAGGAGACTTGTAGAATGTAGGTAAACCATAGAAAACTAGTTCTAAATGGTACTTAGAACATGACATTTTTCGATTTCCAAATCCCGGGATAGATATAAGATTAAATTGGACATAATGTTATACTAGTATATACTAGCTTTGTGAGTGGAATCAAATTATAGAGGGGGGATAGAAGATGTTAACTATATTTTTGTTTCACCAGTCAATTAATCAAAGCTTTCATTTGGGAGTTATTTTGGGAATAAAAAAAGAAAGAAACAATTCGTGATGGGAAGAAAAATGTTGTTACCTTATTCTTACATTGTTATTATGTTATTACAAGAAGAAAATTGTGACTGTTGCGTAATTGGTTGTGCAAAAAAAAATTTTTAAATTATAATACTATATGGTTCGTCTTATAATTTTAAATCATATGATATTCCACATAAATATATAGTAGTTGTATTGTTCTTTTTTCATAATCGTCACATATATAGTTTCAAGTAAAATCTAAGAATCATTTTATTTTAGATAAGGAGAGAGGAAGTTATTAATTTTATTTATGTTAATTTTTGATTTTTTTCTTTCTGTAAACCATTCTTTGATCAGAAGGAATCGAGTAGGTAGTAGTTTTGAAATGCGTATGTTTACGATAGAAAATTGGTCCAGATGGTGCTTTGAACATGATATTTATTTATCAAGCAGTTTCCTGAAACCTAAAGAAAATTTGTGTACGGTGCATGACTTTATACACCGTATAAATACTTAAACGATATATGTGCCTATTATGTAGGTACATGAAATAAATAAACTGCATAATTACCACTGAGAAAAACAACAAACCCACGAAAAGCTCCGCTTTCTTTTAAGCATCACTGTCACAAATATTATTTTAAAATAAAATAAAATATATATTAAATTTCAAAACTAATATCGTGTTCTGTGTTAATCACGGTAAATCATAATAACATATAATATTATGTATTATAGCTATTATTATATTATATTATTATTATATTATATTTATGGTGCAAATTATGTATAAAATTGTCGAGTTTTCTTCCTAGTGTGTAGAAATATGAATTCATTGAAAAAATTTAAATTATCTAAAAAATTAAATAAAATATATATTTTGGATATTAAACAAATATCGTTTTCAGAAATATTGAAATAAATTTCATTTTATTTAATTCCAATTTTCTTTTTCGGAATTTATTTATGTACATAAGTTATTTATTGTTTTGACTTTATAGTTTTCAATCAATTTCATTAGTTCAACCACTATGCTCGTGCAGACACTACATTCGATTATATCCCTAGTGAGACATATTATTGTCAAAATACACAATAAATGTTCGTGATTTTGCTTAAAATCTCCATTTTTCCTGAAAAGTATTTTTGTTAGAAAATGATAAACTCCTGCTCATAATTAATAATATTGCCTAATTACTGAATTACTGCAGACTAGATACTTATCTTAGAAATTAGTATATGATAATATTTTAATCGAAAGCATTATAATGTTGTGTTCAACATTAGGATGGAAGCTATTAAATGGGAATACTTGCATATTGATAATAAGTAACTTCTTGAAAATTAATTAATTGTTTACGATATATTTAAAAATTTACATTTCATACTGCACACTTTGTGTTCTAAAATATACTAAAATAGGCACTGCAGAGATATAATATACATACATATACATTTATAGTATATACTTATAGGGTATAACTACCTATTTTTTTTTCAAGGGTGAAATGGGTAAGTGGGTTTGAATTTTTATTCAACGCCAAAAATATAAATTAAATAATATACAGTTATATTATATTAATACACATTTTCATAATGGGTTTAATTAAAATAAAAATTGAAATTATGGGTGAAGCCGGTAATGACAGATGGTATGTTATATTTAAAGCGCATTTAAAAAAGGGCTTTTTTGATAAATAAAATTAATTATATTCTATTGGTTGTATTTCAGAAAGGTTTTTTTTTTATATTTTCAAAAAAAAAAAAAAAAAAATATACACATCTCAGAATTGTATTTATCGAATAAAATAATTATAATGCGTTATTTTGTAGATGACCTATGACAGACAGTATTGATATTGGCCAATATCTCTCACCTATTTTCTACCGGATGTGCAACGTACTTTATTTTATAAATAATAGTAATTTTATAAATATTTAATAATATACCCTGTATTTTCAATTTATTGATTGTCAAAGCTAAATTGCAGGAGTAGGTACTTACCTACACGTATACACGTATAGTGATTGATTTAAGTATTCTTTTTTTTTTTTTTTTTGTGATTGGAGAATGAAAAATTAAAAAAATCAGTCTAAAACAACATAAAACGATTAAAAATAATACTATGGATAATAATATAGTACCTGTATAATGTGACATTTTTCTACCTCCACATTTATATACCCACGATGACATTTGGATCGTGATATTGGATCGTTGCTATTCAGCTCTTTAGATTTAATGACTAATGAATATATACGAATAAATAAATGGTAGAATGCAGTAACATAGTATAATGTCCGATAAATTTAATTGTTTTACTTATAGTGCAATGAAAACTAAATTTGTGGGTGGGGCGGGTGATGAAGTGAAGTCCGTCGAGAGCTTTTATCTCATTGAGAAAATTTATTTTCATCCCGTCGGGAGACATTTGTAATATTTGAGACCACTGTGGCTAAGTGCTAAGACCGAAGTAGCTGAGACTGCGTATACGTGATATTAAAATAATCTATTGTTAAAGGTGTGTTTTTGTGTTTGAACCTCACGTCGGTAAAAACGTCTAATATAGTACTTCGAACAAAATAACGTTGTTAAAAAATACGTGTATAATCAACATTTCCGAATAAACACAATGAAATGCACGTTCACGGGATAAATTTTATTATCTTAATGTAATATTTTAAAAGTGTTCCGTAAAAACATTCACGTAACGAATAATAAAAATAAAAAAATGAAATGATAAATTTAATCTATTCATATTTTCTTAGCAATCTTGATATATTTCTCAAGATTATTCCAAAACTCTAGTTGAATTTTTATTTTCAAGCTTATCTAAACTATCTAAAATAATCGTTATATAGGTACTGTAATAGTGATTGATTGATATCTGACACATCTCGGAACCGTAACAATTTGTCAGATGGTATATCAAGAAGAAACTATTTCAATTAATAAGTCTGATTGAAAACCCTAATTTTAAGAAAATTATCAAAATGAATCTGCTAAATTTCCGAAAAACTTAATATGGCCAAAGATAACAGTTGGTAGGTACTTTTGATTTTTTTTTTATTAAAATACAATTTTGAACTATTTTTTTTTATGAAAGCAGTAATTATTTTAAAATATATTAGATATTCGGATTAAGATATACACTTATTCATTTGACGGGATAATGAAATATTCATTTTAGCCATCACTTGTCCTTCTAGCTACTACAATTGGGACCGCCTACCCTAGTTTTTAACCTCTAAATAACATATGACACTCAATATATTTTATCCTCATATGAGAGTAATAATATCATCCTCATAACCATTACTATTTTGTGTTATGTATAATCGAAATTAAATAATTATTCAAAATAAATTATTCAAATAATAGGTTTTTATAGTTTAGTTCCAAAGTTTGTCTCGATTTTGTAAACACAACAAACCAAAATAATTTAAATGTAATCAAAGTTGTTTATATTGTTGACTGTGTACAAAAAATAAGTACACTACATATATATTAATATTAGGTGTTGGAAAATTAATATTTAAGTCTATTTTATATTATTAACAATAAGTCAGTACTTTTGGTTTTAAATGTAATGAAAACGTGATTAATGCAAAGGATTTTTTATACCAAGTATAATGGTTTTATATATTATTATTAAATTTGATAAAGTTAATATTGATAGGTTTATTTAATAATTAGCAGTAGTCACTTAGCCATTAACACTATATTTTTAAAGTTAAAAGTTAATTATTATTTTATTTTTTATTAATATTTAAGGTTTTAAACATTTTTTCAATTAAATTAGATGCCAAATTACTTGGATATTAAAAGTTAATTACATTTTAAAATCTGCTTTTAAAGCAGGTATTTATTAAATATAGTATTGTATAATATTTGTTAGTTCACCAAAGTCAATATATTTAATACCTACGTCAACTTACCATGTTAACGAAATTGACTAGTCTACAAAATATATATAATTTAAAAAATAAGAAATATTAATAAAAAATAAATTACCAATTACTCATAGTATACCAAAGAATACGTATAAAAAATTAAGGTTTTTAACCACTAGTTATGGTAGGAAAATTTTTAAAACCTTGAGGTAGTCAACTTGCCTCAGTCTCCTCTATTATTCGTATAATCATATGCAGTAAAATAAGTTTCCTTTATTTTATATTTTGATACGTATGTACTTTAAATTAAAAATAGTATATACTGATTAGGTGAAATATAACTTGAAATTTTCAAATTAAAATTCATATGGGTTAATTTTGATTTTGTTTATTTATATAGAATGAAATGATATTCAAATCCAACGTTAAAAAACTATTTTTTAAAATGCGGTTATAAGCCAAAAAAAAAAATTTACAAAATGGTACTGGTATTATGCGGGTTTTTAAATTATATCTATATTGATAAACGGTTCTTTGAAAATTTAAAAAATTAGATGTTACCAATAACAAGTTTAAAGTCGCTTCCTAATTTTTAGCATAACTGCTTCTCCGTAAAAAAAAACTTCCTATACCTACTTTTTATATCTGATTACCGGCTATAATATATTTTTAAAATAGTTACCTAATTATAATTAAAATCTTAACACAATAATTGTATTAATAAATACATAAATACAATTATTCATATCTACCCGTCGTCCAGATCTTTGGCTTTTTTCATATTTTGTTCCTGGTATACTCGATATATATTATTAAAATTATTTTTAATAATTACATCTAATAAGTACACTTGGTGAGTGTACTAAATTTCCGGGTTCTAAACGTACTTGAAACAATTATCTAAATATATTATTAAAAAAAAAAAAAATAATAATATTTGTCTGCAAATCGTTAATATTCCTCGTTACTATGTAATAAAAAGAGTATGAAACAAATCATATCTATCACCCCAGTAACCAAATGAACAATCATAACTATGTATATATTATAGTAACTTGGTTAGGTAATAAACATACTATGTTCTAAATCCGCCACCCCTGTACCGTTGTACCGTTACACTCATATAATTATGTTATATTTAACATAATTTGAAACTTATTATAGAGACATGTAAAATTTAGATTGAATCAGGTTAAAATATATGTAAGGTTAGGTTAGGTTAAATAAATGTTAGGTTAGATATTAGTTAAATTTAGATTAAAATGTATGATAGTTTAGATTGAGTTAAGTTAAAATTTGTGTTAGATTATATTTGGTTAAATAAAAAAATAAAATGAAAAAAAGGAGGTCACCGAGACAACATTTAACGTGAAATATGATTTACTAAGTAATATTAGTAATACTATGTATAATCTAATATATTGGTTTCCATATTATGTTAAATACATAACCCTGTGGAGGGGGCTAAGAATACCTCCACGGTTTCATCATGCCTGTCGTAGAAGTCGACTAATTGAGGTTGCGTCAGGTCGACAGCCGGCATAAAACTTGTCAAAAAGTATGAGAAGTATTAAAAAGAATATAGGCGAGTTTTCCCATCTCGGATGTTCGCGG
>JAIPRL010010570.1:0-15210 GCA_025469235.1 Pemphigus obesinymphae
CTAAATACTTGAACCTCTCCACTTCTCCCACCACATCCCCACTTAACTTTATTTCTAGCCTTTCCCTATTCCCTCTGTGTTCCCTTTCACCAAAATCATACTCTATATATTCTGTTTTATTCCTACTGCAAACAACATGCACCATGGTACCTTCCCCTATATATCCTTTGTTATCTCATCCATTACCAGGGAAAATAAGTAATGACTCAAAGCTGAACCCTGATGTACCCCCATTCTGACCCTAAAATCCTCAGTTTCTCCACACAGACTTCTCACTTTTGTACTCGCCCCTTCATACATATCTTCATTTGGTATAGGTACCTACAATTAAATAATTTTGAATATATTTTTTTTATTTCTAACCAAATTGAAAAACCTGTGGGGTTCACAATCGTCCTGTCCAATTTTTTCCCATTAAGTTAAATGTTAAATTTACAAAATTAAATTTTAATCTTAAATGTAGGTATAATACCATTGATTATATAATCAATGATAATACGGAGTAAACTGTTTAAGTCAAAAATTAAACTAATAATAAAAAAAATGTAGGTATTATATTATGAAATAAGCGTTATTCTAAAATGTCATCACTGAAATATTTTATTTTAAAAGAGACATTGAAAATTATTGTTAAATATTAAAAACTCATATCATATTATATGATGACGCTATACATACCTATGCATTATTTTATAATATGATACATAGGTACCTATTTTTTTTATATTTGATGAGTTTTTTTTTATGAGATTTACCCAATATTTAACAATAATTTTTAATGTCTCTTTTTAAATAAAATATTTCAGTGGTACAATTTTAAAATAACGCTTATTTTATAATATAATGCCTATATTTTTTTTAAATTAACGAATAAAAATTTATTTGGATAAATTGAATAAGTGATATTTTGAATGCGGGATATTTTGAAGTGCGGGATATTTTGAGGGGGAACCGCTATAGCTATTATTAAAAAAATACGCCCCTCGAGTTTTTTTTTTATAATATAATATAAATTCCTGATTTTTTCAGAAACCCATTAGATGTTTATGCGTAATAATTAATTGAGAAACAAGGGGTTTTTTTTTATAATAATTGTTCAATAATACAAGAATTACAAAACGTTAGTTTTCAAGACTATATACGAGTATACGTTCATAATGGATATACCTATACGTATTATTATATTTAAAATATTATACGCATATTATGCTCAAAGTTCGGATATTGCTAAAAAAAATTAGTTAAAACATTAGGTATAAATATAGGTACCTACTCATAGCGTGTTATATAGTATATTTAATATTTTTAAGAGTTACTTAACTTAAGACTAATTTTTAAATAATACTTGTATTTTGTATTTTGTTTTTTTTTTTTTGGGGGGGGGGGTTCATTTTCTACATAGGTACCTATAAATATATATATTTTCATATTAGGCATACCTACACATTTTCGTGCTTATGATTGGTTTAGTACGTACGAACGTTTTCGAAAATCGGTCGCTCCACACTATCACTTTACCCTCTTGGTAAATTTATTTTTGCGGACGCCCTTGCAGTCTGAGATCGCCGCGCGCGTATTATTTCATATGTGAGCGGCAGACTACTCGACTCGACTACTGCACGCGTACGGCGCGGCGAGTTATTATTAAACACCATGCGTGCGCTCGCGGTCTAAAAACAACGACCGTTTTCATACGAGTGTTCCACATAACACGTTGTATACGATTCATGTACATAATATAAAATAACGTCTCTCTTGGCATGACTATTACGGCCCGACCTAAGTGCAGAATAATATCGTAGTAGTAGTCATAATATTTGCACGGAAGGAACGAAAAATAAAAAAATAAACACGAGAATAATAGTTGCTGCAGCTGCTGTTTTCGGGGGTCGCGATATACGTATTATAGCCGTGTTTAAAAAATTAAAACCGAGTTTTCGTTGCTTACATATTTTTCAAGACCATAATAATATACGCTTATACTACATACTATATATGCATTCCGGACGTATATTATTATTATGGAGAGACGGTTATTTCGCCTCGATTCGACGAGGGAGCATCGAGCAAGAATGGATCCCGAGTTCGTTTAAAGAGGTTGTGGCATATGGTGTGAAAATAATTTTGCGAATAAAGTTAATAAGCAAAAAAAGCAAAAAAAAAAAAAAAACAAATTGCTTATAAACTGTAAATAAGCGAAAAAAAATCATCTTATAGGTACTCCGGCTCATAATAGTAACGTTAAGGACAGTGGCGTCATTTGGGGGGGGGGCAGGATGGGACATTTGCCCCACCCTAAGATTTATGTGGGGCCGACTAATTGACTAATTTTTGTGGGCCCGATTGATTTTTAAAGTCTATCGGAAAATTTTAAGGAGGACCGGCAAGGGTATACATCACGAAGAATGTGAAGACCTTTTTTTTTTTTTTGCTTATTAACGTTTTTAAATATTTATTATTTGTAAAGGGGCCGGTGGTCAAAAATTTTGCCCCCGCCTAGTAAAACCTGAAATGACGCCACTGGTTAAGGAAAAAAATCTCAAAGGGAGGGTTTGGTATTATAATCTAATTTTCATTTTATTCGCGCAACGTGTTCCGTACTATATTTTTCATGACCATATATATACATACGTTTATATTATATTTAATATTATGTTGCAATTAAAACTGGGATTAAACAATATTTTTTTTTTTTTTTCAGGTGCCTTCATTACCTGTTTTTATTGCCTCAGTCCCTGAAAAGTGTCAGGATGACAGAGCCGCGGTGAATGGATACCTACCATGTACGGTGTTTTTGTGTTGGAATTATATCGATGCGTAGCTAATTATAGATACTTATTTTGGAAAGGATTTTAGTACTTTGAGTGAAGGAAGAAATCCATCGGTTTCACAATGACGTTTATTGTATTTTTTCTAAAAAAAAAACTTATATATTTTTTTTTTTTTTCATAAAAATTCGTTCTAGAGATTCTCCGTTTTATTTAAAACCTTATTATAGTTGTTTTACTATTGTTTCACGTACATACTGTAGTTTTGCTGTTTACTACTTTTTTGATTTAAAATTTATTTTAGAAGGTAAACGTTAATGCATTATACTCACAGCATTATAATATATACCCACTTATATCGTGTTTAATTTGTGTTGATCGTTGGATTTGAAAAGTGAGCGTGTGGGATAAAACGGAAAAAGTATTAGGCCTGTGATACGGTTTTTGAAACGAGAAATCGCCCTCTGAGATGGCTGTGCGTGCGTTGATAATTTTGGACGGACTGGCCAAGCGACGATCCGTTATGGTGGCCAAAATCGCGTTTAAATATAGATAGAAACCAAATACAAAAATTGCACATTACCTAACAACGGTATTTGAAATAAAAAAAATTCAAGCACTTTGTTCTCGGCGATTTCATCATAATATATAGGTGTTTATAATTCTATTTGTGTGAAAATATAGTTTGTTCGTGTACGTAAAAATTGTACCTAAAATACTGTACGTTATAGACGCGCGAGTGGTGTGTTAAAACACACTCTTTGGTCACATTCGATTTATTTATACGATGCTCCAAATTTGTTCTAATTTTATACATATATTTAGTTTATTATTATGATTCAGTTGTACTCAGCCGGCCAATATAGTTTCGTCACAGTATTTTCTAAGAGACAAATCGCTATTAAAAATTCATTAATAGATTTACGAGACGAGCAAACATTAATGTGTATTTTGTTCGGTTGATGCGGTCTGTCTTGCGCGGGCGCATATTACGTTTCATCGTTCGAATTTTTAGCTACCTACCGTAAACAACATAATATTTTAATGGGTTTTTTTTTTTTTTTTCTTAAATGTTAGGAAAGTATTTTAAACTTAGTACTTTAGAGAGGTCATTTTTCGATTTTTATTTTTCTCGGTAAACGCGCAAGAAAAAACTATCAAAAAATTAGCATAAAAATCGATAAACACGATATTGTGGTAAAAATTCTTTATTTTAACTCCAAAAAAATTGCTGGAGACTTGAAATTTTCATCACAAACGTAAAATATTAATACTAAACATTTTTTAAAATGCTTAACCTATTTATAGGCTATTTATAACAATATACAAATTTAAGATATTCAACCCATAATAGGCTTAATTTTAGTTTTTAAGACCTGAAAATTTAATACAGTATTACAGTGTTAAGAGTACGTCATTCTAGCTACATAAAAAAAAAAAAAAAAAAAAAAAAAAAAAATAAAAATCGGTATGTACAATATTTTCAGCCATTTAAATTTTTTTTTTTTTTTTTGAATAGGTACCCATTTAATTTTTTCGGGATATTTATAGTAATTTTCAATTTTGAGACATTTAATTCATAATATTCGTAATTTTAGGTTTTAAGGCCTAAACATTTAATACAGTGTTAAAATTACGTCATTTTATTAGCTACACACAAAAAAAAAGAAAATTAAAAATCGGTCGGTACAATAATTTTTAATAAAGATTAATTTTTTTTGAAAAATATGTATTATTTTGGCATGAAATGTGTTTGATTTTTGGGGAAATGATAGATCTATAAACTAGAAATTTTCAACAAAAACGTTTGTAAATACATTATGAAGGCAAACGGTTTTTGAAAATTTTTACCTATTTGTGGGCTACTTATGCCAAATTATGAGACATTTACTTCATAATAGGTATAACGCGTTTCTACTTTACAGGAGAAAATATGTATTTTTTGCCCAAGATAAAAAAAGTCAGAATTTGGTGGTCGGACTTGGTTTTAAAGTTATATCCAATTGAAATTTAACGATTTTATGATTTTTGTTTAAAAGGTTAATTTTTTTATATTTTTCAACAGTGTTATGTGTGTTATAGTGTTATATTATAGTCTAGTGGCAGTCTACGGTATTGTCATGCGCGGGGTTCTCGGTTTGAATCCCTTTATATCTAAATAATTTTTTTCAACTTTTTTTTGTTCATTATACATTATAGGTATAATATTTTCACTTATATATTATTAAATGCTAACTCCGAAAACAGTTTTTTTCCCACGAAAAAAAAACAGTATTATTTGTTATTTAATTTCCCGGCCCGTTTTCGCCACCGCTCGACACCTATTCCTTTACCGTTACCGTTTTCAAACTATTCTCCGGTCGTTTTGAGATTTGTACGCCTTTTCTCGGAGCTTTCGACGCCGGGAAGAAAAAAAGCGGATTTCCGTTATCACTCGACATTTTCATTCACGCGTCATTTCATTGTATTATCGCCCTGAACTTCTGAAATCCGCTTTAGCTACCTTTGTAGGCCTTTTTCGACCCCGCGGACTTCGGATTCGCGTTTCCCAGACGTTTTAACGCCCGAATGAACGTTTCTTTGTCTACCGATCGCGCCCGACTGACCGGAATGTCGTTCGTTCCGAATATGCGTATATATATTATCTGTCGATATACGTAACGGCGTTGTCCGTTATCCGAATAGTTTAAATACGATAAATTTCGACTGCTTTATCGTCGATTCTATAGCTTATAATGGGAACGGGAATGAATGTTCGATACGGGTACGTCGGTTCGAATCCCACTTCGCCAATCTGTTTTTTTACGACTATTTCTTATCCAATATCCGAAATCGTAATATATTTTCTACTTATTTATTATTCAATATTTCTCATAATTTTTTTTTCGTTTGTTCGAATTAAATTTTGTACCTATCTATTTTATTTAATTAAATTATGTGTTATATAACACCCTGTGACGAGTCCGTATTTAAGTATTTAAGTCCGACCCACCGATTCACAGAGTACCTATACTATAGAATATAGATTTTATATCTCACTGTAATGAATTTTAAATCGTTGGATTTCCGTAGTATTTTTCACGATTTTGAATTAAATTTATATCGGTACTTTAGGTGAATTTTTATCATTTTATTTTTCTTATTTCATGTTTAATCGGATTTTCGAACATATTGACCTGACCACAATAGTTACATAAAAATTTGAGAACGAAAAGTCCCAGCGACTTCTTATATGTGAGGAGTAGGTATACCTACTATATTATATTATACTTTTTTATTTTATACCCATATTATGTTTAACGGTAAATATTTTTTTAAATTTTGATCAAATTTATAGTGAAGCTGCGTAAAATCTGTTACACTCGGGCAAAAACCGAGCGTATTGAGGTTTAGTTTTTACAAAACTCCGACGATTGTAAGTTTGATCAATTTTCGGATTATATATTTTGTCAACCTATTTGTCGGAAAACCTTTAGGAGTGGTCTCTATCTTCTAGAGAGCGAACATCAGTTTCCACCGCGGGCGGAATATTTTTTAAATTAATTAATTAACAATATTATTTTTGATAAAATACATAAACCGAGGTATACGAATTGCACTCAAAAGTTATTTTACTAATAAAAGTTAAACTTACAAGGTGTTACACTCAATCAAAGTTTCAAATTCAAGATTCCGCACTCAAAATATGTTCAACTTACAAATAGTCTCACATAAAATGAGTTGCACAATAGGAGTAGCACCCGGTAGGTGTTGCGCTTAAGCTATTAAGCTAGTATTATCATATTATTATATAATATTAGTATAATTTCTAGTAATTGTCAAATATATCCACTAAAGCTTAGCTCAGAATCATTTTTTTTTTTTAGAAAGAAATGATTTATCATTGCTTTAAAATTCAATATATCCATCACCAGTATCTTACCCAACAAGCAATAAGTGCTTCCATCCCCTACTGACCGGGTTTTTTTTATTTAGTCATTATTATTTATTATCAATTTATTTTGAAATTAAAATTAATTTAGAATTTATAAATTGTATAGTCGTAAAAAAATATATGAAAAAAAAAAAAAATAAATAAAAAAAAAATATGCATATCAATTATTATAATGTAATATTATAAAGGGGAATATGATCTTATATATCCAATATCCATGTATTCGTTTTATTTTTTTCCCCCCTATACGTTTAAACTATTTAAACGCACTGGCAAACATTTGCTATGAATTTTTGAAATAATTTTGACGTAGGTATCTACATAATACCTATATTGAAATCAACGCATCCGAACTGTTAACAGGGAAGGACCTGAAGGTAGATTAAGGTTGGTGGCAGTAGTGTGAAAATATTTTTACAATTTAGTTAATAAATAAAAAAAAAAAAAAAAAGAAAGATCATCCAAATTTCACACAAATTTACCTAAAACTCGAAAAATCGTTGTGAAAAACGGCGAATAAGGCAAAAAACAAAATATTTACATTATCGATATTAAAATACTCCTTAAATAACGATACAGAAAACCCCCAAGGGGAAGGAGTGAACACGTCATCAAATCAACAAATACATGACTGACTTTGAGTGACGTAACTTATTAAATCCGTATTTTAGCGATTCGAATATTAATTGATCCACGTGAGTCTATATTATAGAAAATGAGGTACCTTAGTGTCAATATATATTAATTAATCGCACGCGTTAAATACCTATACAGCGCAGTGCAAGTGCCGACATTTTATAGAGTGAAACTTTCTTTTTAATGAAGTTCTTATTCATTCGTATATCGTGTAATATGTACCCGTGTGTAGAGAAAGACATTATTTTAAAATAAATTTGTAAATAATTGTACCACCTAATTATTTATAGAAAAAAAGGTTTAGAGTTTTTTTAGCGGCACTACAACTTAATTTAATCTCGGTATAGATATATTTTAGTGTAAAACTTTTTATCGAGTAGGTACTCTAATCTATTATATTATCTAAACATTATGTTTGCATTGAGAAAAATGAGCAGGTATGTATGTACTTTTTGAAAATCATTAACGGCCTACCCATTTATACGCCTTTGTGAGTATAGGTATAAAGCATTTTTTTTTTAAAAACTTAATACAGATTCCGATCTATTACAATAATATAATATATGTACCTACCTATGTTTGCACGAAAAAAATAAGAGTAGGTAAATATATACTTTTCAAAAAAACATTAATGCGGCTGTATTTATACGTATAAAAAAAACATCCATTTTTAAAACGGCATACGGTAATAGTATCAAAAAAATTTTTAAAAATAGTTTTACTCGTCAAACTCGTATAATAATTATAATACGCTATTATTATTGGTATTATACGTTGATACCATACCGATTTTTAACAGTTTTTATTCAAGTTGACGACTTTCTTGGTATTAAAAACGTTTAAATAAAAGCAATCTAACTTAGAGACAAATAATTATGTTTAACCGTGACATGTCCATAATGTCAGCGATATGAATTTTGGCACGTACTTACGTATTTTTTTTAAATTGAATCCATCTCGTTTGAAAACACCATTCGGTTTATGGAAAAAAATGCTTGTGTTAGATCATTAGTGTGTATCTATAGAATTTGTCACAAATCATAATTAAAAATACGTTCTTAAATGATTCAATAGATTTTTAAACGTACTTATTATACATATAAGTTATAATAATATGTTTGGCAATAATTTTCAAGATATAATGATTAATGATATAATGACGTCAGTGGTAAGAATATGTTTAAAATTCATTTAAATTAAACAATTTAAAACTGTAAAACTTTCGATTTTCAAATGGCATTGATTTAAAATTTAAAAAGTTTACTTTTGTTCGTGGCATAAGAAGTAAGGATACGATTAAAAAAGTATTAGCCAAGGCGTTTAAAACCGCCACTGTACAATAGGGATATGTAAGGATTTAATTTTTATTTTTTACATTAATATTTATAGCGTGTTATAAACTCAGTTTTCTAGGGTTTCCATAGTTTTATGGCGAAGATTTATTAAAAATATACATTAAATAACTTTAAAAAATCCAGTTAGTATAGGGCGTGGAAGTATTTTGCTCGTTGGGTAGGGTACTGCCTACTGGTGATGAATATATTGAATTTTAAAGTAATGATACATCATTTTTTTCTATAAAACGGTTTTCAGCCGAGTTTCGGTATTAATAATTATATATATATATATATATATATATATATAAATAGGTATAATAATTATATTTGTTATTTTGTTATTATAATTATGTTTTAATTAATTAAAAATAAATTTATAAAATATTTCTCGATAGTTTTTCTTTACGCTTAAGGAATTACTGGAAAAATAAAAAATAAATACCAAACTATCAACTGGAACAAATTTTCTATTAAAAAAGTTTTTTCCTCTAAAACTCTTACTTGGCTGTTTCTGGTCGAAATGTTGCTCACAAAAAAAAAAAAAAAATATTTATATATTTTTTAAAATAACAAATAAAATTACAACGGTTTACTTACAATATATTATATTACTAAAAAAATATATGTCGTAGCGTCATAAAATTAAAAATATTTGTAATAGATATCTATATAATATTATTTAAAATACTTTTTTTTAAATTTATGTTTCATACTACATTGTAGCGCTCCTGTCTAAATTGTTTTATAGAATGCAATCATTTATCATTAGGTACTTTCAAATTTCATCCCTCACAAGTTACTATAGTATCCTGCCCAACGAGAGAAGTTCTGTATTTTTTTTTTCTTCTGTGAGCAAATTTTGGGTAGAAGGGGAATAGTAGCTAGGAGTTTTAAGGAAAAAAAAAGGTTTTTGATGGCAAATTCGTTCTAGTTGGTAAATGTAGCGGAATTATTCACAAAATAACAAATGCAATTGTCATGGCAACAATTTTTTTAAATTAGCTTTTTTTTTTTTTTTTAACATTTTTTCATTAACAGAAATGTTTTATCTTTGATTTCAAAATTGCAAAAAAGTCCAGTCAGTAGGGAGTGGAAGTACTTCGCTTGCCGGATATGAGTATACAGGTGGATATATTTTCATTATCGGTCAGGATACTATTGGTGGATACATTGTATTTGAAAGCAATGATAAAACATTATATTCAATAAAATCCTTCTGAGATGGGTATAATAAATTTTAATATTTTAAAATAAAATGAAATGACCTTTATCCTTTAAAAAATTGGTTGCCATGACAATTTTATTGGTTATTTTGTTCTATATCCTTTACATTTATAAAATACTTCATGCTGCATACGCCGCATAAAAGGAAATTTTACTTTACCCTTAAGCAAACTATAATGGGAAAATAAAAAAAAATCATCTCTCAAAAGTACCAATCGTTAACATACAAACTCCAAAACACCTACTATCAACTCTTTCTGGTCGAAAAGTGACTCGCAGAAAAAAAAAAAAATAAAGAAACATCATTGTAAAACCACTAACTTTTTTTACTTTACTCTGGATCTAAAAACAAATCCACCTAATTAATTTAATATTTTTCTCAAACTGAAATTATTTTATTTTCGATATGAACATAATTATATCTTTTGTTATTTAAAATTTCTTGTTACAATACTTAATTATATAAGGAGGAAGGCAAATATACAAGAGGTTCACTGCGTATGAGAAATATTGTTGATGAATTTTTATATGATAACTACCTATCTACCTAAGTTCCTGTAGTTGGGATATCCTAACTACGATAAAGTATCCCCCCCCTCAAAAAAAAAAAAAAAAAAACTTCCATTTTTATATAATAATTGTATATATTATATATTATTTATGTAAAATTTAACGATTAAAATAATTTGAGTGCACAAAACGATATTTGGGCTTGGCTGTTTCGTCTATGGATGTCGTTGTCGCCACATATAAGTATATTTCGGCGGATGATAATTTTTTACGGAGTATTTTTAGACGTCGTGGTAAAAACAGATAATAAAAAATGCTGGCTCGTAAATATATTAAACAAAACAAATAATATCATGACGAATCGACAACGGAACATTATTTGACGGTACATAAATATAATATATTATTTTGTATTCGTGTATTTTGAGATGTTGCTTCTGTATAAATATAATTATATATTATGTGTGATGGCATGCGATTGAGTGCTGTTTTCTTTTTTATACTCACTTTATCTAGACATGACGTATTGCATTATACAATATTAGCTTCTTTGCCCTTTAATTATAGGGCTAGTTTATGCGAACTATATCTAATCAAATTTGTTTGAGTACCTTTTAATTTTTTAGTATTTAAAATTTAAGTAGGTATCTAATTTTTTTCTATCATTAGAAAAGTGCAATATCAATAAAATCATTACTCAATATATATTTTATTACAGGGACCGGGTACGTGGGACCTATTTATCTATAAATTAAAATGATAATATGGTTCCAAACAAGTTTTGGCTTAATACAGATCTAGTGTGAGGTCATGCGTAATAATTAGTTTTTAATAAAAATTTTAATTAATTAATTAATTAATTAATATAAATAAAACTATTCGCATTTTTACTATAGCCATTAGTAAAAACTAGGTGTGCCTAGTAAAATCACGTTCTTACGAACACCTTTGGGCTACACCCAAGTAACTATAGTTTTCACTAGTAAATTATAGTTTAAACTAGAAGGAATTTGAAAAAATATTGTTCTGAAGCTTCTAATAAGTACTTAAGTGTGTTTTATTTTGCAAGTTCATAATTTTTTTCCATTGTAAACAAAAATATGAAAAATGTTATATTTGTGGATTATTTTTCTGGGATTATTAGTTCGGGGATTATTCCAAATACCAAAATACCTGTTATTATATAGAACAGATAAATTAATAATATAAACAGCACTTCTATCGTTAATATGGTCATTTGTGAGTAAACTACGTGCTTTAGTGTGCATTAGCTAGTGATATTATAATCTGTATAATAGTCTCCAATTGAAAGAAACCATTATTAGCATCCTTGCTCCCAAAAGTGTAGCATAATTTTCAATACCATTTCAATAACATTCATACACGTAAATACGTGTCAAATTTTCTAGTTTATGTCGCTATATATAATACACAATATATATAATAATATACATTTTGTAAAAAGAGACTCAGAATTTCTCAAATTCTGAAACCTTAAATTGCCCGTAAGGGTCTGAAAAAGTTTTAGCATTATCATTACTTTCTCAATGTTTCATCTTATTGATTTAACAAAATGAATTTCCAATACATTTTTTATAGCATTTAATATTTTTAAATTACTCTAAAAATAGTTATAATATATAAATTTTTTTTAAATCAAGCGATTAAACATCGTGGAGGTATAATTACAATGCTAGAATTTTTTTTAGAACTAATTGGACAATACTCTTATCTACATATATATTTCAACACACAGTCGTAAGGATTCCCTTAAGAGGATGCTATATCCGTAATTTGACCATAGGTACTTATTGTTTTGCGCGAGACAAACTTATTCAAACCGTATTTATGGTAGAATTTTCAAATTCTTACAAGATTTAAAGGATAACTGTAGCTGTAGCTTAATGTATTTATATTTCTAAATTAAATTGCTTTAAATGATTCGTTTGTAAATATTCGATTTTTTTATTTTTTCATTTAAAAAAAAATGATTGAGTAAAGATATCGAAAAATAATTAGCTATTCCATATCTAACCTTTTCCTTTATGTGATGTAAAAAAATTACAATTGAATCGAACATTTTCAGGAGTAAGTTCATTTTAATTTTTCGGGAAAATGTTTTAAAAAAAAGATACTTATGTGAGATATAATATAGTCAATATTATTATTATTGTTTTTGAGTTAATATTATTAGTTCTTTTAATCTTTATAAAACTGTGAATTGGTAAAATACAATAAAAAGTTAATAAAATGTTTCTTTAAACTAAATTGTAATATAATAAAAATAAAAATAAAAATCAAATGATATGGTTTATATGGAATGGTGAAAACTTTGTACAAATGAAGAAATTAAATTGGTAATTTAATAAGAAAAGATATGGATAAATTATAATAGTATAAGTAGTGAATATTATTAATGGGTGTGGCTCATCATTACTTTTATTATATTACTTAAAGATTATGTGTAAATTTCTATGGGTGTCCAACGGTTAATTTAAAATTGGTACTTACCTTGGTGTATGATTGAAGATAACACGTTAAACACTAAATCCTGTATTATGAAATATGACAAGGATTTAAGGTTAGGAGTACGATAAATGTCACTACCTATACAAAATACGCTTTTCGGTATTACTACAGAAATATGTGTTTTTCAATTGGTTCCTCTAATTCAAAGATAGAATCAATGTACAGGCGATCTGTTAAGCCCCTGCAATCAAGTCAAGTCTCTGAACTACGGTATACCAAAATTACCAAAGCACTGAAGTTAATCGGTTAAAGAAAATATGATAATTAATGATTACGTTTGACATAATTAAAATGAATTAAACAAATTTGAATATGAAAATGCATAAAAAAAATAATTACCTACAACACAGAAATAGGTGTAGAGTGAATGTGAAATAGAAGGGCTCAACGTACGGTATAAATTAAGGTTGTAAGACCAATTCGAAACGTACGTGCAATTCGCGCAAAAATAAAAACTGATCTCCTCTTCAATATCAGTTTCGAGTGCTTAAAAGCATATATTTCGAGTTCATTGGAGAGGCAGTTACTCTTCTATACACACACACTAGTTATATTATATGTGCAGTCCCCTGTATTTTATCTAGTTTTGATAAACAAATTATTTTCATTTGATTGTATTGAACTTGCTAGGTACTAGATATTGATTAAACTAAATGAAATGTATTTAAATGAAAAAAAACCAAATGGAATTTGACTAAATACTCAAAAATCCCAACTTGCAGTGAATTGTATACGTTTTAGGTGTCCAAACACAAGTTTAGACACCTTATATCCCCGTTTTTCGTCTGTCCGTCTATCCGCAGTTACTATAGTAGGTACATAGTTTGTTGATTTAGTTACCAGGGAAATATATACTCGTATTATTCATTGTTTTATATTTTTGTTTAAAATACGTTTAGAAATCGGAAATTTAGCACGCTTGCGGACTGGGCTTCCCTAACTTGTTTAATCTTACATTTCTTTATGGGTATATTCTTATTATTGATGGGTGCATTGTATAATTATACATTGGAATTGTTATTATATGCTTGTTTGTTGTTTGCACGCAAATTTTAATACATAGAAACGACCACACAAACGTTTATATAAATGTAATTACATTAATATTGTTTACTTACTTACTAAGTGTTTTAACTCTAAAATAACTTCAAAAACTTATGTTAACAGTTCTGCGTGAACATGTTTTATCACTGAAAATCATCGGTCTGGCGTAGGTATTTTTAAAATAGATAATGCAATTTTGGGATTGATTTCTTGAGGAACTCTATAAGATAAGTTGTAATAAATCAGTCTCGGTTCAAAATGATGATGTTTCAAATCTGAATACGATTTGTTCGGAAGGACTTAAATCATAGTAATACATACATTTTGAAAAGCCAAATTTTATAGTACTTACACATAATACGTTCTAATTGATTAAATACCTTTGATATATATTATAACTTTTAGACAATATTTTATGGAAATATTATTTATCTCGGACAACGTTTCCTGCATACACGATTAGCGTATATGTTATTGTACTTTGAAGTGTACCAAAAATATTTCTAATGAATCAAAAGAACAATTATTATTGTTCAATAGGTATCAGTACCTATTTTTAAAATTTTTGAACTGATACTGCACTCCAGCACATCCCGTAGTTACGTATCTATGTATTATTTGGGTCATAAGCATACGCCATTTAATTGGTGTCTAAATAGGTTAAAACGGTCGAATGACATGTCACCATACGATGAGGAATCTGAAATGGTATATAAGGTGTATGATTATTCACCCCGACGATGGAATACATTTATTGGTCCTTAATAACAATTGACGTGTGACGGCGTAGTATTTCAACTAGGTATATATAACATTATAATATGTATTTTCAATTATCTATATTTATGTCATTTTATATTTCAATATATTCTACATTCTATAATTCGTTATATACGCCTATAATTTGCAGTATAATCAATCGTAATAATATAATATATCAATTTATGGAGAATTTTCCATTATTCAGTGGGTATAGATATTTAGCTGGAAATATTTTACGCTTACGCTCGCTGCTACGTTCTCCGCAGAATAGGTGGTATAGGAGGGCATTCAAGTATTACGTAAGCGCCTAGCGGGAATGGGGTCTGTCGTG
Organism: Pemphigus obesinymphae; assembly: GCA_025469235.1. NCBI lineage: Eukaryota > Metazoa > Arthropoda > Insecta > Hemiptera > Aphididae > Pemphigus > Pemphigus obesinymphae. Next base: position 15,076 of record JAIPRL010010570.1, read on the forward strand.
TGTTTACATTTGCTGACAAGGGGGGGGGTTGGGGGTTAGAACCATGATGACGTTAGCAGTAATGATAAAAAAAAAAAAAAAAAAAAAAAATAAAAATATGTAAAAAAATTTTTAATTTGTTTTTAATTAATTAAT
>JAIPRL010010571.1:0-15207 GCA_025469235.1 Pemphigus obesinymphae
CAATACATAGAATGTTAAGAAATTTAGATAAGTTTAGTCCTGACCTCATTTTCTGCTAGTAATCTATAACATAATTATTATTGTATTTATCTTTATCTTTTATCCTGTATTTGTGTATAATGTATATATTGTCTTACCGGTATTTGTAATATTGCCTGTTTGGCCGTAATAAAATAAAAATAAAAATAAAAATAAAGAAAGTGGACACACTACAGAAATATTCCATTTCACATTTGATGATGAAATAATATAATATATATATTAATCGTTTGCACAATACCAAACATAATTTTTTCATACATTTATTTGTATTATATGTAGAAAAAATTATAAAATATAGTATATTATGGGCTAATAATTACGCTTCAAATAAGTTTTGGATACAAAATTTCAATATAATATACGATTTTATTTAAAAATAATTGTTTTATGTTTATGTAGCTAGACATAGATATTGTAGATGTCATTTATATTTTTCGTTAAGTTCTAAAGAAAATGGGAATTATGATAGAAATTCGTTTCGTAGTTCAGAGATTGAGAATAGGTCAATTTTGTCATGTTAAATTTTTCAAAATTATTTAATATTAAAAATAATTTTTCATTTTCAATATAATCTTTTCTTTTAATAAATAAATTATTTCAGTATTTTTTAAAATTTTTTTTTTTATTTAAAATTGTTATATTATGTTTAAATGTATGCATTTGTATAGATATAGTATACGTATGTTATGACCTAAAATAAATAATGAAAATAATTCTGTAATAATTTTGATCATATTAATTTTATCAACTATAATCAAATTAATAATACTCTCAAATCATTATGAACAATGTTGGGTTATATCTTATAGTGTTTAGGCCATATAGATTTCGTAAATTTTAGAAATTTTTAAGTTTTTCAAGATGTATAAGGCTAACCGTTAATTGCAAAACTTTATTCACAATATTTACAAATTATTTTATAATTTTAGTAACTTTTTTAGAACATTGATAACAGTATCGATTCTATACAAAATTGAGCACTGTTAGTCTGTAAGAAGGTCATAAAATCAACACCTATATCTTCCGACAAAAAAAAATTGGGTTATTACTGTAGTATGAATATATATATATATATATATATATAAATAATAATCATAAATTTGAAGTAGGTTAGACGGATATCGATACGAGTAAGACAACCACTACTATATATATATATATAATATGTACTACTATTTCAAAATCGAATATTCCCATGTACCTACGTCCTACATAATTTGCCTACACAAGATAATGATAAAGTGCTCACTGATAATAATCAGAGTAGCATATTACAATAATAAATGTTTACATTTTAAAATAGTTTAAAATTGAATAACTTAAAAATAAACATGTTTTCATGTTCCTAGAATACAAATATAGATAAGGTGTCAAAGATGAGCAATTCAATGAATAAAATTAATTCAAATTAGTCAACTTAATTTAAGCCAAAAACTCGAGTTAAAAGTTAATAAAAAATACAAATAATTTATACTTGTTAATTTTAAATAGAAAACTTATTAAATAAATATGATGTTAGGCAACCATTTAATCTTTATTACCATCATGCTATTTAACTACGGCTTATTTCCTTGGTATCATAAAGTAAAAATCTATATGAAATATAAGTAATGAGAATATGTATTTACTATTAATGAGTTTAAGGTATTTTTAGTTAAGCATTATTTTTAGGTTTTTATTCTAAGTTTAAATTTTAGAAATTTTCAATCATAATTATTATGCATTTAATAAATATAGTAAATAACAAATTATTTTTTGGCACTATAAATAATCTTATCTTTCATATTTTTTATAAATTTAGACTCTACAATTACTATTAAATGAGCAAGAACGAATTTGTAACAAATAACGTATTGAAACACATATAAAAAAATGATATTGACTTATGGGCTATTCTAAAGTTACTAAAGTTATTAATTGTATTGTGTGTACTTATTCAATATACATTATTCGGTACCTTGAAAAAATATATTACTCTAATTAAATTAATAATATCTAGAAAATTCGTAGTCATGATTTTTATTTATAGCCTATATAATTTATCAAACCAAATTATATATTTTGAGATATATAAGCCAAATAGTTGATAAAATTTGATTTTAATGTCGTAAAAAATTTAATATAGTCTTATTCTTTCATAACTTTAACTTTAATATTTTATATTCTGAAAGTAGTATTTCAAAGCAACGATAAATCATATCATTCGATTAAAGAATTCTAAGCGAAGCTTTAGTTTATATAACATATTTTTGTATATTACTATCGTAACTAAAATTTACTTATGACCAAGAATAATTTTTATATTTATTTTGTATTTATGTTTAGTTTTAATACTAATTATTAATATAATACGTAATTACTGGCTGGCCAAAAATTGACGCACACACACAAATACGCACCCTAATCATAAGTAAATGTTTATCTGTATCGTGAATTTAAATTAGTCGTATTAATATATTATTGTGAATTATTTAATCACTAAAAGGCTAACGCTCGGCGTTTATTATCGTAAATATACCAGTCTATGTTTTTCGCAAATCGCTTTCCGTGTACCATGTTTTGATACTTTTTATAATGAATTTTTTGTATTGAGTGAACGCTAATCAGCACCAATATCATATTGTTATTATTATCTCTATGTGAACTGTTGTCTTGTGTGCGAATCGCCAAAGTAATTTATTATTATTGTCATAAATTATAACGCATGCGCGAATCGCCGCAAGAGTGATAGTATAAGAAGTATTATTTTACCCATATTGAGTAAATCATAATTACCAGTGTTGTAATTAATTTATCACTGTAATTTCATTCACGTTCTCAAATATTCGTGATTGTTTTTATTTGTATTATTTGTATAAGATTTACCTATTATATTGTTAGAATCGGCTCTAATAACCAAGCATAATTTAAAATTGATACCTATTTTTGTATAATATGTGTACGTAAATTATTTCTATTATTTTGTGTGTATGTATGTTATTGTATTTATTTAGATTTAGATACAGGCGTGCGTCTAGCTCAGTCTTCACACCGTCAAAGACCGCGAGTTTTTTATTTTATTTATTGTTATATATCTCAATTGGTTGTGCCAACCATGCAATTATTTATCATTACGTACCTACCTTTTTTTTATTACTTTTGTTTATTTCTGTGTTGCTGTGAATTTTTTCTATTTGTTTTTGGACTATTATTATTTGTACCAGCAAAACACGAAATCATAATTACCATACACGAAAGTTACCATTCTTATTAGTTTTTAAGTTTACCTTGTCCCATAGTTTTTGAATATACCTACACACCCACACATATGTACTGTACACACACTTCCATCTACATAGGCCCTAGTTTATCTCGGCGACCCCAGTTAGGAACACTAGGGTTCTATTCACACAAATACACACTGTGTGGCTGACCAAGTCGGTTGAAATAACGTGTTAGGGGGTACGCGCGAAGTAAGGCAACTGGGCGTTATTATTATTCACTCTAGGAACAAAACATTTAAATACGTTCAAAGTTTCAAATCAACATATTTTTATAACAAACATTTTAATGGTAATATTTAAATTTAAATAGTTATTAAAAAAATTTGTTTTTAAAATTTTATGATATATTTTTTCAGTTTATAAGTCGTTGTATAAATACCTATACTCTACATAATTAAAGATATATCAGAAATCAAACATAGAGCGGAGGTATTTTAAAAATTGATATCTGCTAAAACATAATTAACTTAAAGTTATTCAACATCCACTTGAAATAAAAAAAAAAAAAATGGTTATATAATAATATACTTAGAATACTCGTAATTAGCTCCCAGTACATAAATGTACTAGTTTTGTCTATACATTACGCCGTTTTACATATAAATGCGTCATATGTTTACAAAGATACATCCAAATATTTTCCATAGTATACAAAATTATTTGTTTTAATTAAATAGTGCTTAAATATTTGACCTTAAAATAATATTTCTCGTTTTACATATTTTATGAACGTAGTGGATATCTTGGTATATCTATATTTCTTATACGAATTTAGAATACATTTATACAAATACAATTTTAAATCAATTTACTTTGATATGTAATCATATATATATATATATATATTTATATATATTTATATATTGGAAAATATATTTTTTAATGATTTTTTTTTTTCAATTAAGTTAAGAAAACCCAATACACTCGCTTTTTAAGGGGTTCTGTATAGTAAACTCTTATGCGATTTTATGAAAATAAAAATCCAATTATATATAATATATATATATATTTATTAAAAGTAACGTTAGAAAAGTCCACGAGTCAGTTTTATTTGTATTTGTGTGTTATTACAATATTTGTTACAAATGACGTTCTTGCATCTTTCGTTGTAATTTCAGAGTCTGTATGTATACAAAATATGAAAGATGAGAATATTTATAGTGTCAAAATATGATGATTTATTCAATATGATTATTAAATTCCTTATATAATAAAGCCGAGAAACCATCAGCGATTGAATTACTATTCACTAGTGGACCAACTATCGGCGGTGAACAACCCACCAGCGGCCACTTATCCACTCTCCTCACTTTTGGCCATTTTTCACTTAATGATTGTTCCCTCTTCTTCCAATCATCATCCGTTTATAGGATTCTTGCCCTCGGCCCTTATTCATCTTTTACTTTACCTATAATTAGGACTAGGCTGGGTAACTTACTTATATAGCTGTGTTGTTGGGAGTGTCCCTCCCAGGTATGTGGTCTCAAAGAACATATTTGTATATATATATATTATAAATATCTAATTAATTGTATTGCGATCAAGATGAGTAAGAATAAAAGTTTTTTAATAAACAACTGAGTAATTATTTTAAATACGTGAGGCTTTTAACAGGCTATACAACTACTCAATGCTTGAGTGGTTAGATTTACATTAGGTTTTAAAACATTTGGTTAAAGAAAAATCATATAAATTAACATCTTGCTAGTGAAGTCAGCACTATCTACATCACCAAAATCAACATTCCTGGAATATTTCTCTTTAAAAGTTTTTAATATAAATTGTTTGCACATAGACATTGAGTAGAATATTAAGCAACAATCGTCTAACTACTTTGTATTTTATTTTTTAACCTCAAATTATAAGAATGAAAATACTTCAGTTAAGAAGCCAGGTTTACATTTAATAGAACTAATCCAACCTATAATCGTTGATGAATGAAAGAGCGTAAAAAGTGTTCGAACATAAGCATAAGCTTTGGGAGAGTACAAATATACGATTATAGAAAAGCCTTTCATAGTAGTAGTATAACGTACACCTGGTTTTCCAAACACTTTACAATTGCGTTCATGAAAAGTAAATTAAATGTGAACTCACCAAAACTGTTTTCTAATATAAATATTATTTCATCAGAAGCTAAGTAAATTTTTTCTTAATATTGGCTCAATGACTTTAAATTTAAAATTAGTAAATCTCGTCGTTTCAGTTGCTTTTAAAGGATTTGAGTTTTGCATCAACATCGTTCTTTAGTTAGTAATTTCATAATACACTGAATACTTTTTTCATCATTTTCAAACTATTCACAGAAAATTAAATTATATTAAAATACTTTAATATACTATACTATTTAATATAAATAAGTGCATACTATTTATTTGGATAGCCCACTTGTTTCTTCAATAGTTTAGTTTTTTTCACATTTAGTTAAAATATGTTGACTTGAAACTACCGATTGGTTAGATCAAAATTTGATAATTGTATTCTAGTTTGTTTAGAAATAAATATTATTTTTTTCAATTTAAGGCTGGGCATTAACAAGTTAAATAATTTAATGTAAATAATACTTACAAAATCTGTAATATTCTTTTGTAATAAACGTCGTTTAATAGTCAAAGATTTTTGTAAGTGAACTTGAAAGCCTTAAAGACTGATGGAACTATATTTTTATACAGTTATGTTGTCGTTGCACATGGTTGAATTTAATAATCTGAATTTAAAAAATGAATGTTCACTGCAAAGAAAACTGTGTTTCGTTAGTATAAAATATTTTCTTCGAACTCCTTTCATCGATTTTCATAAAACCCCAGAACGATCAATAGAAATTTATAATCGTGGTATATTAATTGTTAATAAAAATCCATTTTATTTTTACGAAAAATATTAAAAGTAAAATATACATTCATTTCGGTGAAACTGTATAGAGTTACCATTTAATTGTTCATTAGTACAATTATATGCAAGACATGAAAAAACCATATGGTTTAATTATGTGTTATAGCCATTAAGAAAATAAATACAAATAATCTAATATACCTAATATAAGTAATATAATAAATTTATTCAAAAAAAAATATTAATTTATATTCTTTCCCAGACAAAAAATATTACTTTAATGTTAATAATATTCAATATATAATTTGAATATTAAAATAATGTTCATGTAATATTATTGGAATGTTATAGTAAAATTCTTACATCATTAACTGTCCGCTTTTTCAATATTGGTATAATCTTAATTACTAATATTCATACAATATTAATTTTTAATATTAAATTAATATTCATAGTTATTTTTTGTATAATATTGAAAATTTAACATTTATTAAATGTTAAAAAAAAAACCATAAAACAATATTATTTTCATTCATTGGTCCATTAACTAGGCACATTATCTTTGTCACCACACGATGCAAATTTTGTAACAAATTTATTTTCTAAACCAGGACTCGAAACCTACCTACCTAAGCATCAAATACGGATGCACTACCAACCGACCTACTAGCTACTGATGAATATGTGAATGGAATCTTGGATATTTGAACGAAACAATCTCTATGTATTTGAAAGCTGACGTTTTTGGATTATATTCTTTTATTAATGACATATATGCCCGCTAAGAAATTAGTTTTTAAAAGTCAACCTTTAAAGGATAAAAAGGTGAAAGACGTGAAAAATAAAACTTTCGGCATTGTCGTTTTTAAATTTAAAAAATTTTAATTCCAACACAATTTATATTACAAATCATACATACAAACCTAATTACTCGTGAGTACTGACCATGAAAAATAATATCTCACAAAACATGAATATATTTATTGAATGTTGAACAATGATATCGAATAGATATTACTGTAGTTATCATAAAATAGGTGAAATGAAACAAATTTCGGGCAAACTCACGGGCCTGCGACAACTAACCAATATTCTCAGTTTAATGACTTAATTAGTTAAAGTTAAAAGTTGAAACCAGATTTTAGTTAACTTAAATAAGTTAATCCAAAAGTTAAAGGTGATTAATTTTTATTTTTATATTTTCAATTGTGTATCTATATAGAAAAGTACAGATGGAGTGTTAATATTTATTATAGGTATTTACCTATACAAAATGGAATACCTATCAAAATGCATCAAATAGAATATATATATATATAAAACAATACTATTATGAAATATTAAAAACATGTATTAACTGAACTTAATTTTATTATATTATATTATTATAGCTTCTTTACTTTACACGAGTATGCTGTTAAAAAAAAAAATTGAAGTCTTCATTACTGATTTATAAAGCTGCTAATAATAGCTAATATTATCAAAAAAAAAAAAAATAATAATAATAATATTAATAATAATAATCTGTTTATCTATTAACAGTTGTGTTCAATCTAAAAAGTTAAGAGCTGTAGTTATACAAAAAAAAAAAAATAACCGGCTTATAATAATATGAAAAATAAATATTGTTTGTTTTATATCTAATGATTTGAAATTTTATTAAAGATTTTCTTTAATCTAAAATTTGCATGAGCCAACTATATGTTGTAATGTGACAATCAATTTCCGGATCAGTCTTACTATTGATTATGGGATGTAGTCTTATGATATCTGTAAAACACTATTAGAATTATATTTAAATAGAGGATATTTCACTTTTGTTCTTTTACTTTTATTACAGACTTGTTATTAACTAATCCAGGTTTAACCTGATTCAATTGTATAAAAATTTAAAATAATATAATATTAATAATAGTTTAATTATTTTATATTAATTTTGATTATTTTTTACTGATTTTGAAGAATAAGAAGACTTTTAACTGTATTTTTTTTAAATTTTACAATTTCAGTGTCCACTGTTTCAAACTTTCTCTTTTTAAATCTTCGATTATCATTTACACATTCACTAGCTGTTGATAAATCTGTATAATCTTGAGCTTTTTCAGATTTCTCTCTGGCTTGTCAATGTAAAATGTATTACAACTATCCCCGGTCTCCCCTACTATGTAATTGTTATAAACATTCATATATAATTCATAAATAACTGATTTTTAATTTAATAAATAAACAGTAGTATTTTCACAATATACTTTATTTATAATAAGACGTGACTATTCAGATAAAATAATAAATTTACAAAATACGATTTGTACTGCACTTGGAAAGAAATCACCTACTTTGAGTATTGTAATTGCAGACTCTACACACTATATCATGACCGCGGAATAGCTAGCCAGAAAACCACAACAAATATACACAATTATGATGCAGGCAACGCCATCTACCGGTGACGACTTACAAACAACAAGGACGAAAAACAATCACGTCCCAAGAAAGACACGAGAGGAGGGAAGCAACGGCAACTACGCAAAACATCTGGACATCGACAAAGTAGAGCGTCAAAAAACCGTACGCGCCATGAAAACAATACCTCAAAACAAACAGGAGAAAACCACGACGAAGAATGGGGAAATACAAAGAGAATATAACACAAGATGACACGTATGACATCATACTCAAACACCGGACACAGGGATGGATACCTGGACCCTGAACACGCATATAGTAACGACCCAATAACGATATAGTCGAAGACCAAGGACACATACTTTGTGATATCGCCACCAAAAATTGTCACATTTATTATTTTTTCCTCTATCCCTTGATGGTATATCTAAATAGTGAACAGGGGTCAAAGAAAAACAAACATATTAGGCTTGGCAAATATCGTCCATTAAGGTAAACTAGTTCGTTCGTTCACCGTTCACTTAACTGAACTGTGTCACTGAACCGCTGGCCCATGCACGTTGTAATATGTGAACGAGTAGAACTCGTTGGGTTATCGGTTCGTCTATCTTATCGTTCTGTCGCTCATCGGTTCATCATTGTTATAGTTCATACTGATCGTTAATACTTTTATTCTGTGCTAACCACATTACATCTCTGTTATACAAATAGTATTATAAGACTATGCAATTAGCTATGTTATATTTATTATCACATGATAATATACCGAAATAATTTGAAAATAAATTATTATTATATCCGTGATTACACTGATTTAATATAATATACGATAAAATACGAACTACTCGTTTATCGTTCACTTATTCTACTATTATATATAATTATACAATTAATATAAAATATTATTTTTATTTAGTTTTGTTTTTGGTGATAACAATGATAACAATCAAACAAACAAATGTTGTAAACGAGTGAACAAGTCGTTAATTTCTCGAAATTCGTTCACTAACTAATCGTTTATCAACCACTCATTCATTAAACTAGTTTTTTTTGATGTGATATATTATTTTGTGTTCTGTAAATTTTTTTTTAATTTGAATTTAATATTTATAAATAAATATAATTTCAAGTATGATACTCATGGCTGTATATGTATTATATTTATTTTTATTTTTTTGAAATGTCATTTAAAACAAATTATAGTCTAGAAAAAAATTTAAGACCAAACTATAAAGTACACTTATGTATATACGTATATCTTACATTATAATGTAATATATTACTAGAGTTTTATTTTTAGACCTTACAAGAAGCAACTTTTTGTAGTATTAAATCTGTTTTGTTATCTTCTTTTATAACTCTACACAATATTAAAAAAAAGTGTCCAACGAGTCTTTATTTTTCATATTTTTGTGATTCTTTTCATAGTAGCAGGTGTCTAAGTAAGACATGATAAATCCTTTATGTATACAAAAAATAATCCAAATACGACCATTTAAATAATAAAACATTTTTATGTTTTATATTATAAATTTTTATATTATGTACACTATAAAACATGTTGTTAATTTCAACTAATCGCACTATGTAAATTAATATAGTTTATTAATAGCAAATTATTTTGCATGTAAAAATAAGTAAATCTATAATGATCATATAAGTAAACCATATTTGTATATATTTATATTTAAATTTCAACTAGTAATACTGTGTAAATTATTTACATAAAGTATTAATGCAAATTCGTTTTAGTTTATAAAGTAAGTGGATTTGTCCTGATTTCTTAGGTAAATAATATTTATACGACCTTAATACTAATACTAATAAGTAAATTTACCTATATGTAAATATATGTAATATGTATCTAACCTAACATTTATATTACTTTTATATATTAAGTACCATTTATTTTGAACTTTTGTTTTTCACAATTACGATTTAATATATTCTATTTAATGAAAAACTATTACAATTAAATTTGTATACTATAGAGTCGTATTAATACCCAATATCCAATACATTCATAGAATAAAGCTCACACAGTATATTATATATCTATTATCATCAACATATTCCCAGTTTGCCTTTACCAAAGTTTTAAATATTTCTGATACACATTTTTTAAAGTTTTAAACATTTTTTTATTTTTTTCATGAAAATAAAGTAATACTTTAAATATTCAGTTCAAACTAAAATATAAAAATATTTAATATTAAATATTATATTTAAAATTGAATAAATAGATATTGTACATGTTGCAAATTTATGATATAGATACTGTCCCTAAACAATTTCCAAACAATCACTTCGAATTGAGAAACATTTTCATCATTATTGCTTGGTTGCATAAACTATCATTAAACATTTAAAGGACTAATAGCGATTTTTAAGATTGGAAATTTTAAACATTTTATCGTTATAATATTTATTTATCACAAACCTGTAACTACAAACAGTTATGCCTATAAATTATATAACTTTATTTTATGTATTTCATTTCAATAACTATTATAGTGCTAATTAATTTGATTATTTTAAATATAATTTATAAATGATTTATGATATTTATTATTCTCCGTGAATAAATTCTAAAATCATTTGGATTTAGATTCTGAACAGTGATATAACAACTAATTTATTGTTTCATGAACCATTTTTTTTCTAAGAAATAATTTTTGTGCACGCAAACCAGTATAATAGTGACGTTCTATTTACAAGTCACACTCCGAAATCCCTCTTTCGATTGAAGTTTCGTCGACCTTTTACCAAATATTTTATACAAAAATATAATACTTGGTAATGGCCATCATGGGTCAAAAATAATGGACCGAACGGAACTAGCCAAATTCTACTCTTAGAAATATCATTACACAAAAATACAAAAGGACATAATATACCTATAGGTACATTCGATTTTATTGTATGAGAACTGACCGTAGGCGTATAATTAGTTTTCTTGTTTTTTTCTCGGGCCATTTGTCGTTTATAGGTATTGTGTAATAATAAAATATATTTTATATATAACTAAGAGAAATATATATAATTATATGTTAGGCTAACCTATCGAAAACACTCAATGGCCGAAAACCATATATTATCCAGAACGCGTATTCGATATATCTAAAAACGGACAAACATACAAACAAATATGCTATGATATATTTTTTTATATTATTTTTTTCTTATTTTTCTTTGAACATACTGGTCTTTGATGTAAAAATAAATTATAAGTATACAGTATAGTTTAATGTATTATATACATTGAATATACTTAAAAACATATTGAAATTAACTATTTTTGTTGTTTCTAAAAAAGAAATAACTTAATCACAAACACATACAATTTATTTCACTTAGAATTCTCTCCCACCCCCTAAAAAATATATAAATGTACTAATTATAGGGAGTATAGTAAGTGAGTTCTCGAAACATTAGTATTTTGAATATTATTTAATATATTGAACGTTCAATATATATTGAAATTTCCAAATTTTCAGCGTTCAAATTATTGAACATCAAAATATTGAATATAAATTAATGAATATATTTTAAAGAATCAATATCTTGAACTTTGAATTTTAAAATATTGACTGACGAAAATTTTAATAAGAAAACTATGACTAGGGTACTATAATTATTACTATTAAACCAGTATCATGGCTATATATGTTTTTGGACATGTCTAACCCTTTCCTATCATCGATTCTCATAACTACAAAAACATTTATTCAATTAAATATGTGTATTGAAAAAATATATAATATGAATATTATTACATTTTTAATTTTATAGAAACTAGAGTTATTTATAAGACTATATTTTTATGATAATTTCCATATTTTTAATATTTTTTAGGTTTCCTATTTATTTTTCTTAAATAATAAATTATATCATTCACTATATTTTGACGATGAACATTTTTTTCTGAAAATAGTAATGTATAAATATCACATATTGAACCAATAGTTATTTATTAAAATTAAAATTTTTATAATTAAGTGGCATGGAAAGATGGAGAATGATCAATTTTAGTATGTAGGTATCCCATGTTACTCCGTGGTTCAAAACTTTAATTAAATTTATGTTTGTTAAATATTCGATATTAGTACAACAATAATTTCAGTGAATTTGATGTCAAAAAAAAGGTATATAATGTAACTTGAAAAAAGTATAAAACGTCAAAAAAGAAACCAAGAGTAAAAATTATTAAAATTCATTCTTTACATACAAAATTTAATGACATAAGTATCCTGAGTTTGTCTATAAAAAATATCAATATTATGAACGTTATATTTTATACAGAGATAACTTAGAAAATAATATAGGTTATCAAGACTTTGAAATAAAATCAAATGATCAATTTTTAGTTAGACTAAATATTTTATATATTTGATATTACTTTTTCAATAAATCATTCTTAATTTTTCATTTAATTTTTAGGGTAAAGTCGCATTGAAAAAAACAAATCAAATTGAATGATTGTAGATTTTAATATTGAAAACTGCACTATGATATGTGATGTTAACTCTATATAATATACGTTATAATGGTCTTCAAATTAAGTAGAACACAATTAATATTTCGAGAATTTTGATATGAAGCCCAGAATTTATTATCGTTATGTTTCGTCAAATAATTAAATTGCTATATATTACATAGTGGAATGTTACCTATATCTATAACGAACAAATTGTACCACGAAAGTTCCTCGTCATTTGATTCGTACAATAGTGACCGTAACGTAATATTATACAATATCGTTATCAGAGCAAGACATATGTGGTCTACGTTTTTCTATGATTTTTATCTTACAAATTACTTCAAATATAAACCCTAAACCTTTAGCGTTTTTATAAAATTTCCGAGCAATTAATAAAGGGCCATCTACGTTTGACAATGTCTAAAAGGGCTAGCTATTTTTTACACTATATTAGCTGGAAAGACGAGAATCCATTATTATAATGAATTTAGAATTATTTAAATTTTAAGTACGTAGAGTTACCTATAACTTTTAAAAGGTTCTTTTAGAACGTTCTGCATAGAAAATTTGAATAAAACACCAAGAAAAATTTAAATATCATGGTTCAAAAATATTTAAATACATTTTAATGTGATACAACATATCCCTATATAAGTAACATATTTGTGTTGTTGAGTATTAATAAATAATTATTGAAAACTAGTCAAAACATGTTTCGAGAGATGCACGTTTATGGGAAATTGAGTAATTTCAACATTTTAGACATCTATTTTTATTTAAATACCGTAAAATAATCTAAATACGTACATGGGAGATTTTCGATAAAAACTGAGTCATACAATTTTTCAATGTATAGAATATTTTTTTTTTTAAAAATCAAATAGTTCCACAAAAATTACTATACTCAAAACCACCCTTAAAATAATTTAGATAATCTTATGATCATTCATTTTTTATAGAAGCTATTATGCGCTACAATAACTCATGTTTCGTGAAATACACATATTCTAAATGTGAAAAAACGGTGGTATAGCATCCTCATAAATTAATCTTATAAAAACCTATTGGAAAAATTTCAACGGGGGTGAAAGTTATAACCCATTTATACATTGCCTGTGTGTGCCTTTGTTAACAATTTATTTAAATCGTACTGGTTTTTTTATGAGAACATAACATCCGCCAATGGTTTCTCCGTCTACCTAATTAATAAAATACAAAATGTATTTACAGCATTCTAATCATAACTTCGTACTTTCTAAAATTAGGGTAAATTTATATACGAGGTCATTATTTATGATTAAGCAGAGCTTTTTTCGAATTTTTAACTTTAAAGATAAATATATCTATATAAATGATTATAATTTAAAAATGAATGTATATCTTTATAAAATTACAGAATTTTTTCTACAAATTTGTTAATAAGAGTAAATCTATTTATTATAATATTAAAAAGGATAAAATTTTAGTAAGTAATTTGGACACGTAATTTGTGTATGTAATAAATTAGTTAAACGAAGACAAAAGAATTCGGGTGCTACGTCTTTTTAATATTAATTATTCAAAGAATCGAAGAATTTTCGTATTGAACATTTCCGCGAGTGTCATCTATTGTGAAATTCCATGTTTATGTTGAAAAATGTACCTTATTTAGGTTTGGTAGGTAAATGTGAAGTGTTCACTTCCGAATACAGGAGTGACGAGACAAAAATATTAGAATCTTTATACGGAATCGCAATTGGAATGTCACCTCCAAGTTGTGTCTGAACTTTTGGGCCGAATACCCACTAGAAATTTAGATGGTTAATCGGCAATGTCTTGGAGACTCGTGCACGTGTAAACGAAAACCGAGCGAATAAGTACTCGGATATTGTCCGCTAAATATTCAGAATTCTTTTCACCAAATTGAATTCACATCGTTTTTGCTGTGCTAAAATTAACACGTTTAACGTAATTCTATTACCTATTTATAATTAAACTATAGGTATATGTATAGTGTGGCTTTGGGTGCAGTTTTAATTAATTTTGTTGGACCGAAAGAATGTTCTTGGAACGAGCTCTATATCTCGTTCGTTTGAATAAAAATTCTCGACGGTCGTCTTATGCGTTCGTATCATATATATATATATTAAATTTATATATATATATATATATATTATATATATATTATATATATAAATTTAATAT